>JAPXFQ010002397.1:0-170179 GCA_028564705.1 Apricaphanius iberus | reverse complement strand
CTAGTTGACTAAAAGCAAAATCCACTGTAAAATTGTGACCAGTCAAAAGTTTTTAAACCTAGTCCATTTTAAGCTTTTCTCACAGAGAGAAAGCTATTTTGGCCATCAACATTGTAACTCTAGTACCGAGTGTTGTATTGAGATGTGGTGACTTTCTATAACTAAAAACATAATTTCTAGTTGACTAAAAGCAAAATCCACTGTAAAATTGTGACCAATCAAAAGTTTTTAAACCTATTCCATTTTAAGCTTTTCTCACCGAGAGAAAGCTATTTTGGCCATCAACATTGTAACTCTAGTAGTGACTATTTTATAGAGATGTGGTGACTTTGTATTATTAAAAACATCATTGCTAGTTGACTAAAAGCAAAATCCACTGTAAACTTATGACCAATCAAAAGTTTATAAACCTATTCCATTTTAAGCTTTTCTCACAGAGAGAAAGCTATTTTGGCCATCAACATTGTAACTCTAGTAGTCACTATTTTATAGAGATGTGGTGACTTTCTATTACTGAAAACATGATTTCTAGTTGACTAAAAGCAAAATCCACTGTAAAATTGTGACCAGTCAAAAGTTTTTAAACCTAGTCCATTTTAAGCTTTTCTCACCGAGAGAAAGCTATTTTGGCCATCAACATTGTAACTCTAGTACGACTGTTTTATTAGAGATGTGGTGACTTTGTATTACTAAAAACATCATTTCTAGTTGACTAAAAGCAAAATCCACTGTAAAATTGTGACCAGTCAAAAGTTTTTAAAACCTAGTCCATTTTAAGCTTTTCTCAACAGAGAGAAAGCTATTTTGGCCATCAACATTGTAACTTGTAGTACTGAGTGTTGTATTGAGATGTGGTGACTTTGTATTACTTAAAACATAATTTCTAGTTGACTAAAAGCAAAATCCACTGTAAAATTGTGACCAGTCAAAAGTTTTTAAACCTACTCCATTTTAAGCTTTTCTCACCGAGAGAAAGCTATTTTGGCCATCAACATTGTAACTCTAGTACTGACTGTTTTATTGAGCTGTGGTGACTCTGTATTACTAAAACATCATTTCTAGTTGACTAAAAGCAAAATCCACTGGAAAATTGTGACCAGTCAAAAGTTTTTAAACCTAGTCCATTTTAAGCTTTTCTCACCAAGAGAAAGCTATTTTGGCCATCAACATGTAACTTTAGTACTGACTGTTGTATTGAGATGTGGTGACTTTCTATTACTAAAAACATCATTTCTAGTTGACTAAAAGCAAAATCCACTGTAAAATTGGGACCAGTCAAAAGTTTTTAAACCTAGTCCATTTTAAGCTTTTCTCACCGAGAGAAAGCTATTTTGGCCATCAACATTGTAACTGTAGTACTGAGTGTTGTATAGAGATGTGGTGATTGGTGACTTTCTATTACTAAAAACATCATTTCTAGTTGACTAAAAGCAAAATCCACTGGAAAATTATGACCAATCAAAAGTTTATAAACATATTCCATTTTAAGCTTTTCTCACCGAGAGAAAGCTATTTTGGCCATCAACATTGTAACTCTAGTAGTGACTATTTTATTGAGATGTGGTGACTTTCTATAACTAAAAACATCATTTCTAGTTGACTAAAAGCAAAATCCACTGTAAAATTGTGACCAGTCAAAAGTTTTTAAACCTAGTCCATTTTAAGCTTTTCTCACCGAGAGAAAGCTATTTTGGCCATCAACATTGTAACTGTAGTACTGAGTGTTGTATTGAGATGTGGTGACTTTCTATTACTAAAAACATAATTTCTAGTTGACTAAAAGCAAAATCCACTGGAAAATTGTGACCAGTCAAAAGTTTTTAAACCTAGTCCATTTTAAGCTTTTCTCACCGAGAGAAAGCTATTTTGGCCATCAACATTGTAACTCTAGTACTGACTGTTTTATTAAGATGTGGTGACTTTCTATAACTAACAACATCATTTCTAGTTGACTAAAAGCAAAATCCACTGGAAAATTGTGACCAGTCAAAAGTTTTTAAACCTAGTCCATTTTAAGCTTTTCTCACCGAGAGAAAGCTATTTTGGCCATCAACATTGTAACTGTAGTACTGACTGTTGTATTGAGATGTGGTGACTTTCTATTACTAAAAACATCATTTCTAGTTGACTAAAAGCAAAATCCACTGTAAAATTGTGACCAGTCAAAAGTTTTTAAACCTATTCCATTTTAAGCTTTTCTCACCGAGAGAAAGCTATTTTGGCCATCAACATTGTAACTTTAGTACTGAGTGTTGTATTGAGATGTGGTGACTTTCTATTACTAAAAACATCATTTCTAGTTGACTAAAAGCAAAATCCACTGTAAAATTGTGACCAATCAAAAGTTTTTAAACCTAGTCCATTTTAAGCTTTTCTCACCGAGAGAAAGCTATTTTGGCCATCAACATTGTAACTCTAGTAGTGACTATTTTATTGAGATGTGGTGACTTTCTATAACTAGAAACATCATTTCTAGTTGACTAAAAGCAAAATCCACTGGAAAATTGTGACCAGTCAAAAGTTTTTAAACCTAGTCCATTTTAAGCTTTTCTCACCGAGAGAAAGCTATTTTGGCCATCAACATTGTAACTGTAGTACTGACTGTTGTATTGAGATATGGTGACTTTCTGTCACTAAAAACATCATTTCTAGTTGACTAAAAGTAAAATCCACTGTAAAATTGTGACCAGTCAAAAGTTTTTAAACCTAGTCCATTTTAAGCTTTTCTCACCGAGAGAAAGCTATTTTGGCCATCAACATTGTAACTCTAGTAGTGACTATTTTATAGAGATGTGGTGACTTTGTATTACTAAAAACATCATTTCTAGTTGACTAAAAGCAAAATCCACTGTAAACTTATGACCAATCAAAAGTTTATAAACCTATTCCATTTTAAGCTTTTCTCACAGAGAGAAAGCTATTTTGGCCATCAACATTGTAACTCTAGTAGTGACTATTTTATTGAGATGTGGTGACTTTCTATAACTAGAAACATCATTTCTAGTTGACTAAAAGCAAAATCCACTGTAAACTTATGACCAATCAAAAGTTTATAAACCTAGTCCATTTTAAGCTTTTCTCATCAAGAGAAAGCTATTTTGGCCATCAACATTGTAACTGTAGTACTGACTGTTGTATTGAGATATGGTGACTTTCTGTCACTAAAAACTTCATTTCTAGTTGACTAAAAGTAAAATCCACTGTAAAATTGTGACCAATCAAAAGTTTTTAAACCTAATCCATTTTAAGCTTTTCTCACCGAGAGAAAGCTATTTTGGCCATCAACATTGTAACTCTAGTAGTGACTATTGAGATGTGGTGACTTTCTATAACTAAAAACATCATTTCTAGTTGACTAAAAGCAAAATCCACTGTAAACTTATGACCAATCAAAAGTTTATAAACCTATTCCATTTTAAGCTTTTCTCACCGAGAGAAAGCTATTTTGGCCATCAACATTGTAACTCTAGTACTGACTGTTTTATAGAGATGTGGTGACTTTCTATTACTAAAAACATCATTTCTAGTTGACTAAAAGCAAAATCCACTGAAAATGTGACCTGTCAAATTTTTAAACCTAGTCCATTTTAAGCTTTTCTCACCGAGAGAAAGCTATTGCCATCAACATTGTAACTCTAGTACTGACTGTTTTATTAAGATGTGGTGACTTTCTAATTACTAAAAACATCATTTCAGTTGACTAAAAGCAAAATCCACTTGAAAATTGTGACCAGTCAAAATTTTTAAACCTAGTCCATTTTAAGCTTTTCTCACCGAGAGAAAGCTATTTTGGCCATCAACATTGTAACTTTAGTACTGAGTGTTGTTTAGAGATGTGGTGACTTTCTATAACTAACATCATTTCTAGTTGACTAAAAGCAAAATCCACTGTAAAATTGTGACCAGTCAAAAGTTTTTAAACCTAGTCCATTTTAAGCTTTTCTCACCGAGAGAAAGCTATTTTGGCCATCAACATGTAACTCTAGTACTGACTGTTGTATTGAGATGTGGTGACTTTCTATTACTAAAAACATAATTTCTAGTTGACTAAAAGCAAAATCCACTGGAAAATTGTGACCAGTCAAAAGTTTTTAAACCTAGTCCATTTTAAGCTTTTCTCACCGAGAGAAAGCTATTTTGGCCATCAACATTGTAACTTTAGTACTGAGTGTTGTATTGAGATGTGGTGACTTTGTATTACTAAAAACATCATTTCTAGTTGACTAAAAGCAAAATCCACTGGAAAATTGTGACCAGTCAAAAGTTTTTAAACCTAGTCCATTTTAAGCTTTTCTCACCAAGAGAAAGCTATTTTGGCCATAAACATTGTAACTCTAGTACTGACTGTTTAATTAAGATGTGGTGACTTTGTATTACTAAAAACATCATTTCTAGTTGACTAAAAGCAAAATCCACTGGAAAATTGTGACCAGTCAAAAGTTTTTAAACCTAGTCCATTTTAAGCTTTTCTCACCGAGAGAAAGCTATTTTGGCCATCAACATTGTAAACTCTAGTACTGACTGTTGTATAGAGATGTGGTGACTTTCTATAACTAAAAACATCATTTCTAGTTGACTAAAGCAAAATCCACTGTAAAATTGTGACCAGTCAAAAGTTTTAAACCTAGTCCATTTTAAGCTTTTCTCACCGAGAGAAAGCTATTTTGGCCATCAACATTGTAACTGTAGTACTGACTGTTGTATTGAGATGTGGTGACTTTCTATCACTAAAAACATCATTTCTAGTTGACTAAAAGTAAAATCCACTGTAAAATTGTGACTAATCAAAAGTTTTTAAACCTAGTCCATTTTAAGCTTTTCTCACCGAGAGAAAGCTATTTTGGCCAACAACCTGTAACTCTAGTACTGACTGTTTTTTAGATGTGGTGACTTTCTATGACTAAAAACATCATTTCTAGTTGACTAAAAGCAAAATCCACTGGAAAATTGTGACCAGTCAAAAGTTTTTAAACCTTGTCCATTTTAAGCATCTCTCAACGAGAGAACGCTATTTTGGCCATCAACATTGTAACTTTAGTACTGAGTGTTGTTTTGAGATGTGGTGACGTTGTATTACTAAAAACATCATTTCTAGTTGACTAAAAGCAAAATCCACTGGAAAATTGTGACCAGTCAAAAGTTTTTAAACCTAGTCCATTTTAAGCTTTTCTCACCGAGAGAAAGCTATTTTGGCCATCACCTTTGTAACTGTAGTACTGACTGTTGTATAGAGATGTGGTGACTTTGTATTACTGAAAACATCATTTCTAGTTGACTAAAAGCAAAATCCACTGTAAAATTGTGACAAGTCAAAAGTTTTTAAAGCTAGTCCATTTTAAGCTTTTCTCACAGAGAGAAAGCTATTTTGGCCATCAACATTGTAACTGTAGTACTGAGTGTTGTATTGAGATGTGGTGACTTTCTATTATTAGAAACATAATTTCTAGTTGACTAAAAGCAAAATCCACTGGGAACTTATGACCAATCAAAAGTTTATAAACATATTCCATTTTAAGCTTTTCTCACCGAGAGAAAGCTATTTTGGCCATCAACATTGTAACTCTAGTACTGACTGTTTTATTAAGATGTGGTCAACTTTGTATTACTAAAAACATCATTTCTAGTTGACTAAAAGCAAAATCCATTTGGAAAATTGTGACCAGTCAAAATTTTTTAAACCTAGTCTATTTTAAGCATTTCTCACTGAGAGAAAGCTATTTTGGCCATCAACATTGTAACTTTAGTACTGAGTGTTGTTTTGAGATGTGGTGACTTTCTATAACTAAAAACATAATTTCTAGTTGACTAAAAGCAAAATCCACTTTAAAATTGTGACCAGTCAAAAGTTTTTAAACCTAGTCCATTTTAAGCATTTCTCACTGAGAGAAAGCTATTTTGGCCATCAACATTGTAACTTTAGTACTGAGTGTTGTTTAGAGATGTGGTGACTTTCTATAACTAACATCATCATTTCTAGTTGACTAAAAGCAAAATCCACTGTAAAATTGTGACCAGTCAAAAGTTTTTAAACCTAGTCCATTTTAAGCATTTCTCACAGAGAGACAGCTATTTTGGCCATCAACATTGTAACTTTAGTACTGAGTGTTGTTTAGAGATGTGGTGACTTTCTATAACTAACATCATTTCTAGTTGACTAAAAGCAAAATCCACTGTAAAATTGTGACCAGTCAAAAGTTTTAAACCTAGTCCATTTGAAGCTTTTCTCATCAAGAGAAAGCTATTTTGGCCATCAACATTGTACCTGTAGTACTGACTGTTGTATTGAGATATGGTGACTTTCTGTCACTAAAAACTTCATTTCTAATTGACTTAAAGTAAAATTCACTGTAAAATTGTGACTAATCAAAAGTTTTTAAACCTAGTCCATTTTAAGCTTTTCTCACCGAGAGAAAGCTATTTTGGCCAACAACCTGTAGTTCTAGTACTGACTGTTTTTTTTAGATGTGGTGACTTTCTATGACTAAAAACATAATTTCTAGTTGACTAAAAGCAAAATCCACTGGAAATTTGTGACCAGTCAAAAGTTTTTAAACCTTGTCCATTTTAAGCATCTCTCAACGAGAGAAAGCTATTTTGGCCATCAACATTGTAACTTTAGTACTGAGTGTTGTTTTGAGATGTGGTGACGTTGTATTACTAAAAACATCATTTCTAGTTGACTAAAAGCAAAATCCACTGGAAAATTGTGACCAGTCAAAAGTTTTTAAACCTAGTCCATTTTAAGCTTTTCTCACCGAGAGAAAGCTATTTTGGCCATAAACATTGTAACTCTAGTACTGACTGTTTAATTAAGATGTGGTGACTTTGTATTACTAAAAACATCATTTCTAGTTCACTAAAAGCAAAATCCACTGGAAAATTGTGACCAGTCAAATTTTTTTAAACCTAGTCTATTTTAAGCATTTCTCACTGAGAGAAAGCTATTTTGGCCATCAACATTGTAACTTTAGTACTGAGTGTTGTTTAGAGATGTGGTGACTTTCTATAACTAACATCATCATTTCTAGTTGACTAAAAGCAAAATCCACTTTAAAATTGTGACCAGTCAAAAGTTTTTAAACCTAGTCCATTTTAAGCTTTTCTCATCAAGAGAAAGCTATTTTGGCCATCAACATTGTAACTGTAGTACTGACTGTTGTATTGAGATATGGTGACTTTCTGTCACTAAAAACATCATTTCTAGTTGACTAAAAGTAAAATCCACTGTAAAATTGTGACCAGTCAAAAGTTTTTAAACCTAGTCCATTTTAAGCTTTTCTCACCGAGAGAAAGCTATTTTGGCCATCAACCTGTAGTTCTAGTACTGACTGTTTTTTTTAGATGTGGTGACTTTCTATGACTAAAAACATAATTTCTAGTTGACAAAAGCAAAATCCACTGGAAATTTGAGACCAGTCAAAAGTTTTTAAACCTTGTCCATTTTAAGCATCTCTCAACGAGAGAAAGCTATTTTGGTCATCAATATTGTAACTTTAGTACTGAGTGTTGTTTTGACATGTGGTGACGTTGTATTACTAAAAACATCATTTCTAGTTGACTAAAAGCAAAAATCCACTGGACAATTGGGACCAGTCAAAAGTTTTTAAACCTAGTCCATTTTAAGCTTTTCTCACCGAGAGAAAGCTATTTTGGCCATCACCATTGTAACTGTATTACTGACTGTTGTATAGAGATGTGGTGAGTATTACTAAAAACATCATTTCTAGTTGACTAAAAGAAAAATCCACTGTAAAATTGTGACAAGTCAAAAGTTTTTAAACCTAGTCCATTTTAAGCTTTTCTCACCGAGAGAAAGCTTTTTTGGCAATCAACATTGTAACTCTAGTACTGACTGTTTTATTGAGATGTGGTGACTTTGTATTACTAAAAACATCATTTCTAGTTGACTAAAAGAAAAATCCACTGTAAAATTGTGACCAGTCAAAAGTTTTTAAACCTAGTCCATTTTAAGCTTTTCTCACCGAGAGAAAGCTATTTTGGCCATCAACATTGTAACTCTAGTACTGACTATTTTATTGAGATGTGGTGACTTTCTATAACTAGAAACATCATTTCTAGTTGACTAAAAGTTAAATCCACTGGAAAATTGTGACCAGTCAAAACTTTTTAAACCTAGTCCATTTGAAGCTTTTCTCATCAAGAGAAAGCTATTTTGGCCATCAACATTGTACCTGTAGTACTGACTGTTGTATTGAGATATGGTGACTTTCTGTCACTAAAAACTTCATTTCTAATTGACTTAAAGTAAAATCCACTGTAAAATTGTGACTAATCAAAAGTTTTTAAACCTAGTCCATTTTAAGCTTTTCTCACCGAGAGAAAGCTATTTTGGCCATCAACATTGTAACTCTAGTAGTGACTATTTTATAGAGATGTGGTGACTTTGTATTATTAAAAACATCATTGCTAGTTGACTAAAAGCAAAATCCACTGTAAACTTATGACAAATCAAAAGTTTATAAAGCTATTCCATTTTAAGCTTTTCTCACAGAGAGAAAGCTATTTTGGCCATCAACATTGTAACTGTAGTAATGACTGTTGTATTGAGATGTGGTGACTTTCTATAACTAAAAACATCATTTCTAGTTGACTAAAAGCAAAATCCACTGTAAACTTATTACCAATGTTGTAGTGATTTTTGACGGGGCTAAATATGTTTTAAATATCTTTGGTCCAAGGTCTGTTTTTCTTTAAATCCTGGCCTGGGAAACATGGGAGAATGTGTGACCTTTGAGGACCTCTGAGACAAAGAGTTTAAATTGCAAAGCTGTAAAAGCAGGATGTTTAGATAAGAAACTGGGAGAAAGGTTTGGAAGCAGATAGCCATAAAACCATAATTCTTTATAATGAACCTTTGACCCAGAACAGAGACGACCCATCTTCTGACTCCAGGATTCTCTGACAGCAAATCATGGCTCAGACACTGTTTGGAAATGATCGGATTGGAGTAAGATTTCGAGGAGAAGGAACGCCTACAACCCTGGCAGAATACTGGAGTCTATAAAAGTTTTGACATGAAAATCATTCAATGGTCAGATTCTTTAAATCTGCCCCAGAGAATTATCTTTGTTTTCTCTGTAAAACCCGCATATCTGTTAATCTGTTCAAAATAAATGTTAAGAACTGGAAATTGGGTCCTTGTCTCTGTTTTGAACATGCACAGAATTATTTGATAACTTTTAATTCAATACCAATCAAAAGTTTATAAACCTATTCCATTTTAAGCTTTTCTCACCGAGAGAAAGCTATTTTGGCCATCAACATTGTAACTCTAGTAATGACTATTTTATTGAGATGTGGTGACTTTCTATAACTAGAAACGTCATTTCTAGTTGACTAAAAGTAAAATCCACTGGAAAATTGTGACCAGTCAAAAGTTTTTAAACCTAGTCCATTTTGAGCATTTCTCACAGGGAGAAAGCTATTTCGGCCATCAACATTGTAAAGTTAGTGTTGAGTGTTTTTCTTTGAGATGTGGTGACTTTGTATTACTAAAAACATCATTTCTATTTAACCAAAAGCAAAATCCACTGTAAACGTTTGACAAGTCAAAAGTTTTTAAAGCTAGTCCATTTTAAGCTTTTCTCACTGAGAGACAGCTATTTTGGCCATCGACATTGTAACGTTAGTGCTGGGTGTTGTTTTGAGATGTAGTAACTTTCTATAACTAAAAAAAAACATTTATAGTTGACTAAAAGCAAAGTCCTCTGTAAAATTGTGACCAGTCAAATTTTTTTAAACCTAGTCCATTTGAAGCTTTTCTCATCAAGAGAAAGCTATTTTGGCCAGAAACATTGTAACTGTAGTACTGACTATTGTATTGAGATGTGGTGACTTTCCCTCACTAAAAACATCATTTCTAGTTGACTAAAAGCTAAATCCACTGGAAAATTGTGACCAGTCAAAAGTTTTTAAACCCAGTCCATTTTAAGCTTTTCTCATCAAGAGAAAGCTTATTTGGCCATAAACATTGTAACTCTAGTACTGACTGTTTTATTAAGATGTGGTGACTTTTATCACTAAAAACATCATTTCTAGTTGACTAAAAGCAAAATCCACTTTAAAATTGTGACCAGTCAAAAGTTTTTAAACCTAGTCCATTTTAAGCTTTTCTCACCGAGAGAAAGCTATTTTTGCCATCAACATTGTAACTCTAGTAGTGACTATTTTATAGAGATGTGGTGACTTTGTATTATTAAAAACATCTCTGCTAGTTGACTAAAAGCAAAATCCACTGTGAAATTGTGACAAGTCAAAAGTTTTTAAACCTAGTCCATTTTAAGCTTTTCTCACAGAGATAAAGCTATTTTGGCCATCAACATTGTAACTCTAGTACTGACTGTTTTATTAAGATGTGGCGACTTTCTATTACTGAAAACATCATTTATAGTTGACTAAAAGCAAAATCCACTTTAAAATTGTGACCAGTTAATTTTTTTTTAAACCTAGTCCATTTTAAGCTTTTCTCACTGAGAGACAGCTATTTTGGCCATCAACATTGTAACGTTATAAGTGAGTGTTGTTTTGAGATGAGGTAACTTTCTATTACTAAAAACATAATTTCCAGTTGACTAAAAGCAAAATCCACTGGAAAATTGTGACCAGTCAAAAGTTTTTAAACCTAGTCCATTTTAAGCTTTTCTTATCAAGAGAAAGCTATTTTGGCAATAACCATTGTAACTCTAGTACTGACTGTTTTATTAAGATGTGGTGTATTTGTATTACTAAAAACATCATTTCTAGTTGACTAAAAGCAAAATCCACTGGAAACTCTGATCAGTCAAGTTTTTAAACCTAATCCATTTTAAGCTTTTCTTATCAAGAGAAAGCTATTTTGGCCATAAACATTGTAACTGTAGTACTGACTGTTGTATAGAGATGTGGTGACTTTCTGTCACTAAGAACTTCATTTCTAGTTGACTAAAAGCAAAATCCACTGGAAAATTGTGACCAGTCAAAAGTTTTTAAACCTAGTCCATTTTAAGCTTTTCTCACCGAGAGAAAGCTATTTTGGCCAACAACCTGTAACTCTAGTACTGACTTTTTTTTAGATGTGGTGACTTTGTGTTACGAAAAACATAATTTCTTAGTTGACTAAAAGCAAAATCAACTGGAAAACTGTTATCAGTCGAAAGTTTTTAAACGTAGTCCATTTTAAGCTTTTCTCATCAAGAGAAAGCTATTTTGGCCATTAAACATCGTAACTGTAGTACTGACTGTTGTATTGAGATGTGGTGACTTTCTGTCACTAAAAACTTCATTTCTAGTTGACTAAAAGTAAAATCCACTGTAAAATTGTGACTAATCAAAATTTTTTAAACCTAATCCATTTTAAGCTTTTCTCACCGAGAGAAAGCTATTTTGGCCATCAACATTGTAACTCTAGTACTGACTGTTTTATTAAGATGTGGTGACTTTCTATTACTGAAAACATCATTTATAGTTGACTAAAAGCAAAATCCACTTAAAAATTGTGACCAGTCAAAACATTTTTTTAAACCTAGTCCATTTTAAGCTTTTCTCACTGAGAGACAGCTATTTTGCCCATCAACAGTGTAACGTTAGTGCTGAGTGTTGTTTTGAGATGTGGTGACTTTCTATAACTAACATCATCATTTCTAGTTGACTAAAAGCAAAATCCACTGTAAAATTGTAACAAGTCAAAAGTTTTTAAACCTATTCATTTTAAGCTTTTCTCACCGAGAGAAAGCTATTTTGGCCATCAACATTGTAACTGTAGTACTGACTGTTGTATTGAGATGTGGTGACTTTCTCTCACTAAAAACATCATTTGTAGTTGACTAAGAGCAAAGTCCACTTGTAAATTGTGACCAGTCAACAGTTTTTAAACCTAGTCAATTTTAAGCTTTTCTCACCGAGAGAAAGCTATTTTGGCCAACAACATTGTAACTGTAGTACTGAGTGTTGTTTTGAGATGTGGTGACTTTCTATAACTAAACTTACCTCTCCTTCAATTCCTGGTATCTGGCTCACGTTTCCTGGTTTTTCCGAGATGACCGGAGTTCTCCTGAGTGCTTCCCATTTTCCATTTTCTAAAGTCTGTTATTTCACAAATAAAGCGGTTTTACTAAAACTAAGATTGTGTCTGTGGTCCCACTGTCATGGAGTAAAAAACACCAAACTTGTCCGAACCGACTGGCCATACAGACTCCTCAGTGCATCTACAGACAGCTATCTCTCAGCAGGGAATTTTGTTAGGCAACCATTATTCACTTATTCAGGCTCTTTCTAAACAACACACCCCCTTATCTTTTACAACCAGTAAACTTACCCAACAAATGTATGAGCTAAATGCTAAAGTTAATTTTTTTCAACAAACTCAGAATGCCACGGATGTTTCCGGCGTCCAGGGTGTGACTTAACCGTCACCCGAACCTTTACCTGTGATCTAAGTAAGTTTAGAGGATTTCTTCTTCAGTGCGACCTTGTTTTCTCCAGATCTCCCGAGTTATTTCCCTCAAATTCTCATAAAATCAGTTATATGTCTTTTAAGAGATCAAGCTTTAAGATGGGCTGAACAATTTTTTATGACAAATCCTCAGGTCAAAAAACCTTTTACAAGGTTTTCTTAGAACTTTTTTCTTTGCTCCAGTTAAAAACCCTGATCTGGGTTCCAAAACCTTGTGGTTATTAAAACAAGGCAAGAAAACAGTTGCTGATTTTGCTGTAGAGTTCCGTACTTTAGCAGCTGAAGCAAAGTGGAACGATTCAGCACTCATGGCAGCTTTCTATATTACCCTAAACAAAACATTAAAAGATGAACTAGCTTCTCGCGATGAACCATCTACCCTGGATAAGATGATAGCTCTGGCTATCAAATTAGATCAGCGCCTAAGAGGGAACCAGAGATAGACCTTTGTTTTCCTCTGAATCGGCCATTAGATCCCACAATTTGCTCAGCTCGAATCAGCCTTCCAGGGGGTTATCTCCAGAATCCATGCAACTCGGCAGAACTTGATTAACTCCTCAAGAGCGCCATCGGCGGATGACCTCTCACTGTTGTCTCTATTGTGGTTCCCCTCAGCACTTTATCTCCGCTTGTCCCGTTCGCCCAAAAGGAGTGTCCTGCCAGTGAAGATTGAGGTCCTGGCGGGTCAAGTGGGTAAAAATAGACTCATGATTCCTACTATTATTTTTTTTTTCCTCCAACAAAAACCCCATCCAATGCTCAGCTCTTATTGACTCAGGTTCTGAAAAGAACTTAATCCACCCAGATCTGGTTAATCAGTGCCATTTGACTACCTGTCTCTTAGATCCTCCGATCACAGTTCAGGGCCTGGACCGAAGTCCCATGACATCATCACATTACAGACTGAACCGGTTTCTTTGGTCGTCTCGGGTAACCACTGCGAGATTATTCAGTTCCTAGTTTTTCCCACTAATGAAATTTCATTAGTCCTGGGATTAAAGGAAAGGATATCGAAACCTCACCCTCAGGATTGTTCAGTCACAGAATCCTACTAACCTCCTCCTCTGGATCTTCTGCCTCCTCGACCTGTAAGCAAACAAAAGGATCAAGAAAATCATCCCTTTCCAAAGATCTGTGTGTAACTATACGTACTTCTCCTTCAGTCCTGGTTCATGGTATCCGGCTCACATTTCCTGGTTTTCCCGAGACGACCGGAGTTCTCCCGAGTGCTTCTGATCTCAGTCCGTTCTCTAAAGTCTGTTATTTCACAAATAAAAGGGTTTTACTAAAACTAAGATTGCGTCTGTGGTCGCACTGTAATGGAGTCAAAAACACCCAACTTGTGAAAAGGAGAATACAGTCTAGTGGAGTTGAACCCATAATGTTAAGGTTGCTGAGCAAGACCCTTGACCACTAGACCAATTTAAAAGTCATATCAAAATAAACATTACAGAAGCTATAGCAGTGAATTGTGTTGTAAGATGTTGACGTTTTTAGAATTAAAAATATATCAATGAACTACAAGTGACCTTTACTGGGTTTAACGGGTATAAAACGGCCTGACTCAGTGACAGCTGAAAGCAAGCACCTACGGCTCTGAAGCCCCGCCCCCCAGCTCAATGAATCTGGAAAGCAGCTGCAGTGAAAAAAGATTGCCATTTAAAAAAAAGTTTGGCACTGAAGAAAAATGTGAAAGTGTACACATTTGAGAGTTAATTGTTTTAATGCATATATTTTGACGGTCATTGACATTTTTTTCACTTTCAATTTTTATTTCACTTTCAATACAGACATTTTCACTACATTTATTTTAGATTAAAAATTAAGATTTTCAGTTACAATTGTATTGTTCAATGCCAAATTTATTTTCAGAGCCAATATTTCTTTTTAGTTTCATCTTAAGGTAATATCGTTTGGAAGCCAATAGGCACCAACACCAATAAATGACACTGTAATAAAATTCAGAGCAACATGAGCCCCTTTAGAAACCTGTTGTAAGAGGAAAAAATCAAAACCTGGAAGATATGGTTTAAACATGGGCAACTCTAGATGGGGCCACCAGGGCCAGTGCCCCCGTAGAACTGGAAGTGTAGAAGTGGATCTCCGATTTGTATTTCACCATGAAAGTTTTACTCAAACAACAAATTAAAAATTTTGATTTTGCACTAACATTCAGCTGTACTAAGTTAGGATCACAATTGTCATCTGCTAGATTGGGGCTGTGCAACCTGCAACTCTGGGGCTGAAGGTGTCTCTTTGGCTCACCTATTATAATAAACATGACATATTTTTTTCAGTCTTTTGTTCTGTGCCCTCCATGAAATAACTCAGATCTCATCCTGGTCCCACTGGCAAATTTGGTTTAGAAATGCCACACTACACTGTACTTTTTAGATCCAACTGTTCCTACCAGTTTGCATTCTGTCACATGAAGATCATAAAAACAAAGTTCTGATCTAGTGCTATCAACAATTGAAACCAACTGTGCTGCCTTATTTATCCCAGAGGGAAATTAGGTGGTGTTGTAACTTTAACATTAATTATCTTCAAGGAGTACTTTTAAATGCTAATGGCGGTGGGTAAGAAGGATCTCCTGAAGCAGTTATGAGAAACTACCTATGTACACTTTACCTACCTCCTCCAAAGTGTCAGAAGTCCCAGTAAGGAATGAACTAGATTAGGTTTTGTTTCAATTTAAATTTCCTGACATATCTTTTTTTTTTTGTCCCACGTTCCCCCCCCCCCCCATTATTTATCACCTTGTCTCACCACCTAATTCCAGTCCTGGGCATTGCTCTCCCTCTGCCAACCCCGGGAGGGCCCTGCACTGAGCTCAAGCATCCTTCTCAGCTGAGGATTGAGCAGGCCCTTCTTTTCTCCTGAAGGGGCAGGGTGTCCCCAGCTGTACTTCACGCGTGGAAGGATCACTTTATTCCACCCAGATCCTCCTCAACTCCACAAGCACCCCGGTCAGCCAGGAGGAGGCAGTATACAGCCCAGGACTGGTGCATGTTTTTGTGGGAGTAGCTCACATTAGCTACTCAAGGGAACACGGGGAGAACATGCAAACTCCACACAGAAAGGCCCTTTTTGCCTTTAGTTGATGATATGGAGGAACACACATACCCTCAGCACCCACAGCGTCCCCAGCAGGAATTGAACGCGGGACCTTCTGGCTGTGAGGTGAGCTGTGCTACCAGCTGCTCCCCAAATTTCCTGACGTATCTGACTTAAGTTTGCATATGAAACATGCCAATAGAGTTTAGTCATATGGTAGTCATATGGTAGCTCTCAGCAAACTGGTGAGAATAAAAAAAGTAAATCATGGTTCCAAAAAGATCGGCAACCCTACTTTAGATTGTTGGTGACAAGAGCAAGATAAAAAAAATGATAACAAATGAATGCATTTTAATTTACATTACCTAAAAAAAACAATTTTAAAATTGCAATAGCCCATGGATTTCTCTATACTTTATGCATGTCCACTTTTGTCATATTTGAGATCAGATAAAATTCAGTTAGAAATTTTGTGATAAGAAAAGGAGAGGCAGACCTGCAGGGAGTTGCAACAATAAAGGGTGGGTGGTGATTTTAGATTGTTGATGATCAGAGGAAGGTTTGAACAAGATAAAAAATGAACACAGTTAACTGAAATAATAATACAAGCATAACATAAACTCAAGGCTGAAAGAGCTTTTGTCTATTTTGAAAAAAAAAAAGATGATGCGTATTTTCAAAACAGCCTTTTCATCAGATAAATTTTAGACTCCTCACAGGCTCACATCTTGGCTTTGGTAAGTTCACAATGACAGAAAATTGAGCCAAGTTACCATCGGTCATATCTGTGACTTACTGGGCAAGAAGTGAATCTGTGTCTGAAAATTACAGGGGGAAAACCCCCCCCACAAAACATCTGGGGCCCTTTTGCCTAAGCAATTGTTTTTTATTTTTGTTTGGAATGCAAGTCTCCAATAAACAAAACAAAAAAATCACATGGTAAGCAAATTATTAAATGCAATCAAAATGTGTTTTCTTTTACCTTTAAAAAATTATCTTTTCTGCCCGGGCGAATGACTGTTTTTCAGTGTTGTTATTTAAAGACATAGCTTTTTTAAAGCCCTACAAAGATCTGTTTGTTGTTATTATCTGGCTTAGTGGGAGCATGTAAATGCTAAATAGGAGGGGCCCTAGGATGAAGCCCCGGGGGACCCCACATGTGATTTTTTTTTTTAGAGTACACTTTAAACCCCAATGTTGAGATTACCTAGTTAAACTGGGTAGCTGAAACTCAATATTCTGAAAAAAATATTCTAACTCAAATGTGTTGAGTCAGTTCAGCATATTCTTTTGAGTACAAGTAACTCAAACATTTTGAGTGACCTAATTACGATATTTCTCAGGGTGCTTAGGGGCATGTTTTTGACACCATGAGTGACTTGGAAGTCTATTGTATTGAGATACCGATTGTGATCAATCACAATTTGATCAAGAGACAAAGTAGACAAAAGCATTTAAATCTACAACTCTTCTGTCATAGAGGCTGACATTGTGTCCATACATGCCAAATAGGGTCCTGTGACAGCAGCCCCTGAACTAAGCTACATCAAGGCCTGCAATGAATTTGCCTGATTCTTTACTGAAAAGATCTTGAACATCAGAGAGTCCATTAGTACCTAATTTTTAACACCAATACCATTGTTAAGCCCAATTAACACCCACGCCGAGTGGGTGTTAACTTGATTAATGTAACAGTATCTTCACAGGTCTACCAAAAAAAAAAAATCAGTCAGACAGCTGCAGCTGATTCAGAACGCTGCTGCTCGTGTTCTCACTAGAACTAGCAAAGTAAAAGACATCTCCCCAGTTCTAAAGTCCTTACACTGGCTCCCTGTAGCTCAGAGAATATATTTCTAAATGCTTTTATTAGTCTACAAATCATTGAATGGGTTAGCACCAAAGTACATTACAGATCTGATATCGCGATACAAACCATCCCGACCACTCAGGTCCTCCAGCTCTAGTCTACCGATCGTCCCTAGAACCAGAACCTAACATTGAGAAGCAGCTTTGAGTTTCTATGCTCCCCACGTCTGGAAGAAATTGCCAGATGAATGCAAAGCTGCAGAGACACTGAACTTTTTAAAATATAAAATAAAAACTATTTAGACGAGCTTATGAGTAAATGATATGACTTTTGATTGCTTTTGTCAATCACTAAATGTTTTTGTTTTTGTTCATAATTCTACTGTTACTGGTAAATGTTTTATTTATTACTTTTGTGTTCGTTCTTTTTAATTTCTGGTATTGCTTTTGTCTGTTTTTAACTTTCATAATTTTTATATTGTTGTTGCTAAATGTTTTAATTGATTCCTGTGTTTAATTTTCACATTTCTGCAATCATGTGAAGCACCTTGATTTGCCTTGTGTCGGAAGAGTGCTATATAAATAAAATTGCCTTGCCCTACCACATCTCTCTAAAAGTATTATAGTCATTCCTGAGTGTATATGTAATTGTTTCAAGTGGAACACAGCTATTCATTTCTGAAACCCATCTTCCTATTGAAAGGTGGAAGTCCAACTTCCACGTGATGGCGATGCACTTCCCCGCAACACACAAAGCCAATGAGAGAATCTTTTTTGAGGTCTTATTAATAGTGTATCAATATTTGTAGTATCTCCTAATACATTTGAGGGTCTAATGAAAGATGCAGTCCTAGAAGTTTTGTAATGATGTTAGAAAAATCATGTCAGAATGTGTTAAGTTTTATGCGTAACCAAGTGTCGTGAAGGAATGAGCCCTCCTCTACTAAAATCTAAAACACAAGATGGATATCTCAGGTTTATATTCGTGCAATTTCAGTGGCGTGAGATGTAATTGATGTCAGCGTGTATCTAGAGTGTGTATCTAGTAGTAGTTAGACTTTTTCGACAGTTCAGACCAGAGCTCCTTACCCATTGTCACATTCAAATCACACTCTCTCTTGATTTATGTAAACCTGGTTTTGAGCATCATCCATCAAGAGAGAATACAGTTTTGAGATAAAACGAAGTGTATTACCTTCATGAACCAGTCTTTCCAGAACACTGAGTATGGGTAAGGTCATTTCAGGTCCAAAACAGATTAAAGAATTGATCTAGGTAACACACACAAAAAAAATCTGCTGGTCAGGTCATACTTTCTCCTCAGGTCCTCAAAAGACATCAGGGATACCTTCTCATAGCAGTCCTCCAAGTGACGAATTCCTTTTTGGTGGCACATTTGCAGGTAGGGCCGTGCAGAGAACTTGAGAGGGGCAGGTGCTCATAGTTCAAAAAGGGGCATGTTACATATACCAATATTTTAAAACCGCTTACAGCAACATGACTTACTCCTGACTTGCTCTATCTTCTACACTCGCTCTTCCTCTTTCTCTCCTTCCACCTGCCTGACCTGACCTTTCTCGCTGTCCGTCTTGCAAACAAGAAACAATTTTGCTTTCACATTAATCTGTTATTTCACTAGCAAGGACCACGCCACAGATTGAGAATTTTAACAGTTTATTGAAGGCATGGAGAATTGAACAGTCTGAGGAGGGACATCGGAGACCCAGGGGAAGACTCAGTGTGGGGGTGCAGTCTTCGAGAAATCATCTTTCCGAGCCTGCTCAGAACCCCCTCAGACAAAAGCCTATACAATGTGCAAGGCACAGAGAAAGTCATCTCGAGGCCCTTTATGAGAGGTCGTTGCAATCCAATCAGATAAAAGTTTGTCTGAGTAAGGAATCCCAGCAGATTACCGAGTCGTCAACGCGGGGTTGAGCAGTTCCTCAGCAATCCCTTGTACTGAGCAAGCATGTAGCGACTGTGGAGAGGAAAAACTCCCCTTTAGCGGGAAGAAACCTCTGGCAGAACCTGGCTCAGAACAAGCGGTCGTCCGCCACGACTGTCTGGGGGTCTGAGGAGACAGAAAGCAGGGGGCGTTGTAGTTGAGCAGGACGCCGGACCGGATGGAGCTTGTTCTCCAACAGTCCGAGCCCACGACGGAACATCTGCGGGAACGGCTCGGGACCTAAACGAGAGATTGGAAGAGTTAGTAGAGGAGTGAACAGGGGCACAGAATGTGGAGGCTGTGTCCGATGGACGCTGCTGAGAAAAAGGGGGGAAGGGTAGAAGGGGCGGGTCGGCAGTTACCCAGGAGAGAAGGAGCGGGTCGGCAGTTACCCAGGAGAGATGAAACGGGTCGGCAGTTACCCAGGAGAGATGGAACGGGTCGGCAGTTACCCAGGAGAGATGGAACGGGTCGGCAGTTACCCAGGAGAGATGGAACGGGTCGGCAGTTACCCGGAAGAGAGGGAACGGGTCGGCAGTTACCCGGAAGAGAGGGAACGGGTCGGCAGTTACCCGGAAGAGAGGGAACGGGTCGGCAGTTACCCGGAAGAGAGGGAACGGGTCGGCAGTTACCCGGAAGAGAGGGAACGGGTCGGCAGTTACCCGGAAGAGAGGGAACGGGTCGGCAGTTACCCGGAAGAGAGGGAACGGGTCGGCAGTTACCCGAAAGAGAGGGAACGGGTCGGCAGTTACCCGAAGAGAGGGAACGGGTCGGCAGTTACCCGAAAGAGAGGGAACGGGTCGGCAGTTACCCGAAAGAGAGGGAACGGGTCGGCAGTTACCCGAAAGAGAGGGAACGGGTCGGCAGTTACCCGAAAGAGAGGGAACGGGTCGGCAGTTACCCAAAAAGAGGGAACGGGTCGGCAAGTTACCCGAAAGAGGGGGTACGGGTCGGCAAGACCCTGCAAAGAGCGGCGACGGGTCGGCAAGACCCTGCAAAGAGCGGCGACGGGTCGGCAAGACCCTGCAAAGAGCGGCGACGGGTCAGCAGGTACCCGGAACCTAGAGGGAGGGGAAGGGAGGGGCGAAACAATCGAGCCAAACGAGGGATGAAGAGCGGGCAGAGCTTATAAGTGTATCGTGATGTGATTAGAGATGTAGGACAGGTGCGGGGTACCGGAAGAGTTGATTAAGACTAATTACGAAGTGGTACGAAGTGGATCTGAAACGTGGTCACTGCTCCCGAACCTAAGTCAACAAGTTAACTCCATTTTATTAACCATACTCGACGACACTAAGGTTATTATAGTTAACTAAAACTAAACACTAAAACTAGGTGTGATTAAAAAATTTTAGGTAACTGAAAAATAAAAACTATAGCTTAGAAAAAAGAAAAATATCTACAATTATTTTGTGTCCTTATGAAATTAAAATAAAATGAAGATATACAGAAATGTCTTTAGTTTTAGTTTTCATTTTGGTCAAATTTGTCAACAGCATTAGAAGGCAGGGACGTAAGAGCGCAGCTCACCTCACAGCTAGAAGGTCCTAGGTTTGATTCCCGCCGGGGACGCTGTGGGTGCTGAGGATGTGTCTGTTCCTCCATATCATCTGCACCCACACCCTGCGTGGGGTTGGCGAAGGGCCTTTCTGTGTGGAGTTTGCATGTTCTTTCCGCGTTCCCTTGAGTAGCTAATGTGAGCTACTCCCACAAAAACATGCACTAGTTCTGGGCTGTACACTGCCCCCTCCTGGCTGACCGGGCGCCTGAGGGATTGGGGAGGATCTGGCTGGAATAATGTGATCCTTCCACGCGCTTTATCCAGCTGGGGAAAGAAGGGTTCATCACTCCTTAAAGCATGAAGGAGGCTTGAGCCCAGTGTAAGGCCCTTGTGGGGTTGGTGGAGGGAGAGCAATGCCCAGGACTAGATATAGGGACGGACACTGGGTGATAATGGGAAAAAAACTGTGGGATAAAAAATAATAAGAAAAGGCAGGGACGTCTACATCCGTGGTTCTGAAAGTGAATAGCCCTACTCAATATAAAATTACTTTTATGAGCTCATACTTATTATATAATTATTTTAATTTTTGAATGAATGCTACTTTTTAAATATTTCTATTTTAAAATTTCACATACCCCCTAGAGTGCCTTCACATACTCCTATTTGAGAACCACTGGTCTACATGACTGAGCAAACTGCCTTCACATTGTGTTTCTATTGTAATACCTTTTCTGAACTTCTTAGATCTTGCCCACCACGCATATCCTGTATTATAATCAAAAATAATAATACTGAAACTAATAAAAACTAAACTAAACATTTTTAAACAATAAAAATTAAACTGAAACAAAAAGTAGCTCAATCTGGAAACTTACTGAAACTCAACTGAATAAAAAACAAAAGTTAAAAATGAAATAAAAATAAAAATAATGGAAAAATACAAAACCATAGTAACGCTGGACCACACTAATCTAAAATAATCTTAGAAAAACATTATAGATCTCATCTGAAACAACATAACTGGTACAAGTGCTACCTGGTGTGCTATTTGCTATCCAACTGGTAATGGATCCACTGCCTTTAGTAACCTCACTCAGCTCCTTTTTCCTCTCTTTCAACCTCCTCTCCTTACGACGCATGTCTGTGTTGCAAACTGAAGAACAAAACAAAAGCTCCGGTGCATGAAAAATTATTTTGTCTGCTCAGTCATGTGACTGACACTGTACTGTTCTTGTCATTGCAAACGGGTCTACTGCTTTGCCTTAACAGATTAGCTGCCGAGGGAACACGCACTGTTTGGGTAACTGCATTTCTAGATGAAATTCACAGCCATTGCGGCTTAAAACTCGGCATATCAAGCAATATGGACATTGAGAAAGCAGAGATATCCTCGACAGGTACTTAAACAGATGTTTATCGCGGTGATTTGCTGTTTTCTAGTTAAGAAGTTGTTTGAAGGGTTCGCAATATTTGCAATTGAAAGATGGTTTGTGGTAAGAAATGGATTTCTTTTTGTTCATAAAAAAAATTTAAAAAAATGTAATATGGGGCACTGTATTGAATGTAAACTGAAACGTTGTATAAATGTATGTCTTCCACCCCCTTAAACACCCTAAAAATGGCAAAAAGATGACAATTTCACTTGCCAGAAATTGATAACAGTGTAACAGTTAGCAAAGAAGGGGTAAATATTTCTCAAAATTACTTTACTTATGATCATTTGACGTTATTAGTCTCATCACAAGATACAAGGTCTTTCCATGTTCTTAAACACCCCCAAAATGGCCAAAAAAGTCAATTTTACCAGCCAAAAAGGGATTACAGCTCCCTGGTTACATATGAAAGGGTTAAATTGAACTAAAAATGACTGTATTTATTTTCTCTTCATGGTATTAGCCACATCACAGGATACTGGGCATCTTTCACCATCTTAAACACCCCAAAAATGGCACAAAAAAAACACGAATTTCACTTGACAAAAGATGATTAAAGCCCCCTGGTTACCTGTGAAGGGTTAAATTTACCTAAAAATAAGTTTATTTGTTCTGTCTTGATGTTATTACCCTCATCACAGGATACTGGGTCTCTTCCAAGATTATGAACACCCCAAAAAGGGAAAGAAAATTATTAAAAAATGATTAAAGCTTCCTGGTCCGCCCTGCCCCTCCACGTGTGTGCATGACGTTAAAAGAGTATCAGCAGAATGAAACTGAAAAGCAGCATGAAACAAGATGAAAAAAGATTGGCATTGAAAAAAAAAAGATTGGCATTGAAAAAAAAAGATTGGCGTTGAAAAAAAAAGATTGGCATTGAAAAAAAAAGATTGGCATTGAAAAAAAAATGAAAGTGTAAACATTTTATTGTAAGTGAGTTAATTGTTTTAATGCATATATTTTGAGTTTCATTTCCATTTTTTTCATTTTCAATTTTTATTTTACTTTTAATACAGAAATTTTCACTACATTTATTTCAGATTCAAAATTAAGATTTTCAGTTACAGTTATATTTTTCAATGCAAAATTTTATTTTCAGAGCCAATATTTCTTTTCAGTTTCATCTCAAGCTGGTATCGTTATAACGCTATAGAAACACAGCAGTGTAATGACGTCTTTGTCACGCGTTGAAAAGTAAGTTGCCTTTTCTTCGGTCGCAATGCACTCATTATTCCTGTTAATTACCTGCAAAGGCAATGTAAACTCGCTAAACCGGAAGTCCTATGACCCACAGTGAAGATAACCTGCGACACATCGTGCACAGAGCCACTTTCCACGGATAATACCGACAACTGGTACAGAGCAAGCAGAGCCAAACACGGCCAGAATGAAGCAGCCAATGAGCCTGAGCTCAGGGCACGCAAACCCAGACATTGCAGATCCGAATCCTGATCATATACAGAGGCCGAGCAAGATGGCAGCGTGAAGAGGGGGATTTTTTGAGCTCTCAGCACTAGAATATAATAAAACACATTTTAGAGCCTTTTTGACGTTTTGTTTCAGCTTCCAGGACTTTTTTGAAGATTAGGTTATTGAATCTGCTTGACCTGAAATCAAGTTTAGGAACAATATCATGTCAAAATCTGCTCAGAAAAGGCTGAGTAATTCGAGCAAACCATATGCGGCTAGCATGCTAGCTAGTGACCATAACTATCTGAAAGAAATGGATCGATGACAGGTAGATGAAGATGAATTTCCTCCACTACCAATAACACCTTCCAAACCACCAGTGGCTATAGAAACCAACATTATCAACTAGTCACTCCTATGACGACTCTGAAGACGACTTGAGAAGCGGGTTGAGAAGAATTAAACTCTAACACAGAAATGTGACAAACACATTTTTGAAATTGAACGCTACAACCGCCGTTGGAACCTGAGACTGCATGGGGTGCCGGAGTCTGAGAAAGATGATGTGCGCGCAAAGGTGATCAACATATGCCAAACGATTTTGCCAGCAGAGAAGGAAAAGCTTCCAGAGGATTTAGATGTCGTTCATCTAGTGGGGAAACCTAAACAGAATGACCCGAGACCCAGAGGGATCATCATGTGATTGATCTCAAGGAGGATTTGTGATGCGGTGTGGAAAGCTGCCAAGAACAATCTTTTCCTTCAAAATAAACATTTGTAGTTCACTGAAGACCTGACAAAAGAGGATAAAAAAAACTGAATGAAGCTGTGGCCCATTATAAAGAAGTCACGTGAAGAAGGGAAAGCTGCCTACTTTGTTGGAGGTTGAGGTTTCGTAAATCGAACTGAAATTCACACATAAACAAATATATATAATATTGATAAGTAAATATAACCAGAATATCAGATCTTCTCAGGTTTTTCTACAAGGTATTCTTTATATTTCTCTATATGGTTTATGGACAAAAAAAACAAAAAAGAGGGAGAGGGGGAGACAGGCCCGGCCCTAAACAATTTGGTGCCCTAGGCAAGATTTTAAGTGGCGCCCCCTTGCATTGCAGTACAGTACTTGCACTGCTAGTGTACATATACTCACAAGAAACTTTATAGCTTTGTTTTAGACATTCATTTTTTTAAATAAAACAATTGCACATTCAAAATACTAATAATAATAATAATAATTAAAGAAATACATAAAAAATGAACTCAACATATTAAATACAATATAGATAGCTTACATAAAGTATTTAATTTAAATACTCCCGAAATGAAAAGTGTAAACAAGTGACATTAACTTAAATACAATAGAAATACGGCACTGTGCAAAATAAGACATTAGTATCTTTTCTATCTTATTTTAGATATCTTATCTATCTATCTTATCTCATCTATCTTCTTTTAGCTATCTTATCTATCTTATCTCATCGATCTTCTTATCTATCTATCTTATCTATCTTGTCTTATCTATTTTATCTATCTTCTCTTATCTATCTATCTTATATATTTTATCTATTAGTATCTTTAAGTAGGCACAAAAATACAACAAGGATTTGAATAAAAAAAATGAAAAGTTGATCTTTAAAAGAGCTCTATTGGTGTTTTCGGTCCTGCCTTAAATTACTTCAGAAACTACACCACCACCTCCTTAATCTTACATGACTTGCTACAGCTTGACTTTCCTGGATTTTCTTGAGGCAAAGTCATCTACGAAATCATCATATGACAATCTCGGTACTTGGGCCACGGTCCATGGTACAGTTCTGTACATGTTTTGTGCAGAAAGAGACTGCTTTTTTAAATCCCAAAACAAATATAAAATTTTTTGGGGAAGTGGGAACAAAAGCAGAATGTCACAGTTAACTTAAACCGCCCATAGTTACAGGTTTGGGCGGGTCAAAGTCATGAGAATACAACATAAACGTGCTGTACGTCTCTCTGGGATTATGGTTCAAACACAGGGCCGGAGTAACAGAATGTTTTCTGTATTTTACCGGTTCTTTAAACAGGAGCGCATCTGACCACACTGACACAGGTGCCTAATATTCTTCGTGTTCAAAGGGCATTTGTGTGTGCATCAATGAATGGAGCGCAGCACATCTCCTCTTTGCTTTGCGCTCTGGCATACCGCAAATAGGAGATGAACACAGCGCAACCCGGCGCCCCTGAATGCTGGAGCCCGCCCGGGCAGAAAGTGTTCAAGTCGGGGAGAAATTTTAGCAGCACCTCACACCAGGGCTGATTTCCGAAAAAAACCCAACCGACCCGTGTACATTTTTTTGCTCCTCACTGCTCCGTGATGCGCTCATTGTGGAGAGGAGGTCGTGTCTCTATGCCAACCAGCTGCTGGAGCGGGGAACAGCGAGCTGGTTGTTGCACCTGTGTCTGGGAGCGCAGCGCAGTTTGGTAACGTCGGGCCAGCAGTAACTAATTAACAGTACAAAATCAATGGCAGTACCGAAGTCCCGCGGTACAGGAGGACGGATTGTCCTGTGCAGGGCGCACCGAACAGTCCGGTACTTTACCCTGTCCCGTTGCATCCCTACTATTTATAGATTAGCTAACCATGTATGCTTATATTTAATGGCATTATTGATCATCATCTTTCTGTAACATCAAAATAATATCAACATCATCTTTACTGTAACATTACCTTTGTCTTTGTCACGTTTTTGCTCTTCTTTTCTTTTCTTCCTCCCCGGGCACCAGATAATTAGAACGCTTTGACATATTAACTTTTTTTGACGCAATAAAAACAAAAACCGAATGGCGGGTAAAAGAAGTCTGATTGGTGGAGGTGTTGGTTTCCCATCCTGCTTTGTGGCACCTCATGTTTTCTTCTGCACCGTGAGCTAAGTGTATGTGTGATCCCTTGAAAGCCCCACTGGTCGTATTATAGTAGTACTTAACAATTAAGGTCAATGCTAGATAAAGTCTCCGCAACAACTTAAAACGTAAAGCCGTATTTCTTAATGCCTAACAACTCAAATCTGACTTTGTGTTCTTGCAAGAATCTCACTCCATTCTCAATATGTCAGTTTTTGGCAATCTCAATGCAGAAATTCAATATGGTTATCTCATGGGACTGAATGATCAGCAGGGGTATCAATACTAAAAAACCGATATTATGGGGATGTTTTATATACAGAATGTGATCCTGTAGGTCATTACATATGTCAAGTCATAAAATATAATGCTTTAGTTTTAATTGTAAACAACATATATAGGTTTAACACAAAACTAGAAAATTATCATTTATTTTTTATCATAAAGCCATATATATTAAAATAAATGCAACTGCCTTTGCTAAGTCATCTGCTGTTAAATTTACATATTGGAAACTCAACAACTCATTATTACAGAAAGACGACGTGAAAAGAGATCTTAAAGAACTCATCTCAAATTATTGGTTGATGGCTCAAAAACAATTACAGTTTGGAAATAAGTGGGAATTATTAAAATTTGAAATTGGCAAATATTTAAGAAAGATTGGCAGCCTGAATGACAAATCCAAAAGATTAGAGGAAGAAAATACAATTCCTTAAATTACACATTTATCTAATAAACAAATTGACACCTTAACTGAAGAAGATAAATTGAACCTTGCCCAATTTCAAGATAAATTGGATCATTTATATTCAGACAAAGCAAAGGGAGCTTTTATCAGATCCAGATCTACATGGCTTGAAGAAGGTGAGCCCAATTCTTCTTATTTCTTCAATTTAGAAAAGAAACATTCAAGCATAAATAATATTAACAAATTAAAGATAAATGGGGTTATAACAGATGATTAAAGGTTAACTTCTAAACACTGTAGTCATTTATATAAGGAACTCAATAGCTCTAAATTTTCTCAGGAAGCTGCAGCTCAGCTCTTAGAATTGCTGAATGTTAATTCTATCAGCCAAGAAAATTCTATATTATGTGATCAACCCATCTCAATAGAAGAAGTCAAAGATGCAATTGGGCAATTAAAAAATAATAAATCCCCAGGCACAGATGGTCTTACCGCAGAATTATATAAAACTTCTGCTGAAGAGTTGTCTCCTTTTCTTCTTGAGGTTTTTGTAGAAAGCAAAGCAAACCAACATCTTCCCAGGACAATGAATCAAGGTTTGACCATGTTGATTCCAAAGCCTAATAAGGACCTATTTATGATTGATAATTGGAGACCAATTAGCTTATTAAATAACAATTATAAAGTATTTGCTCTAATTTTAGCTAACCGATTTAAGATGATTCTTGACTCTGTTATTGTTGAAACACAATCTGGCTTTATGCCTAAAAGACATATATCTAACAATATCAGATTAGTTTTAGACATTTTGGATTATTGTGACTTAATAAATAGCTATGGATTTATATTGTTTCTAGACTTCTACAAGGCCGTCGATACAGTGGAGCATACATTTTCTTTTTCAAGCTCTAGATAAATATGGTTTTGGTATTTACTTTTCTACTGCGATTAAAACATTATACAATAACAGTAACAGCTGTATTAAATTAACAAATGGTATTTCACCCAGATTCAACATAAAAAAAGGAATAAGACAAGGCTACCCCATTTCTCCATATCTTTTTTTGTTAATTACCCAACTATTGTCTAACCATATGAATTCAAGCAATGTAAAAGGTATACCACTAATTGAAAAAGATTTACTCATCACACAGTTGGCGGATGACACTACATTATTCCTAAAAGATGAAAATCAAATATCTATCGCTGTTGAAACAATCTCCACATTTTCCAAAGCTTCTGGACTGTTCTTGAATATTCCAAAATGTGAAGTTATGGCAAAAAAAGAATGTTAGAAACCAGCTTACATTCCAATAAAACAAGAAGTTCGTTATTTAGGTATTATAATAACCAAAAACCAGGAAAGAAGAATTACTCAAAATTTCTATCCTATCCTAGAATAAAATTAAAAACAGATTTACTCAGTGGCTCTTAAGAGATTTATCATGAAAAGGTAGAGTATTAATAACTAAAGCAGAAGGCTTATCTCGTCCTACATACACAGCTCTGGTATTGAACCTTGATAATAAACTCATAAAAGAGGTTGATAAATTACTTTTCAATTTTATTTGGAAAGATATAACACAATAAATAAAAAAACAGTTCTTATGAACTACTATGCCAATGGTGGAGTTAATGTGTTAGATTTTAATGCTCTGAATAATGCATTCAAAATTAATTGGTTAAAAAATCTAATTGATAATCCTACTTCCATTTGGAATACTATGTAGATGTTGTCCAAATTAGGTGGTGCACATTTTTCCTTACATGTAATTTTGAAATTGATAAACTCCCTATAAAAATATCTGCTTTTCATCGTCAAGCTTTCATTTCATGGACTCTTACCTACAAGCATAACTTTAGTCCTCACAGTTATTATATTTGGAATAACAAAGATATCCTTTGTAAAAGAGAATCTCTCTTCTTAGATAGTGGGTTTAAAAATAACATTATATTAGTCAACCAATTATTCGATTCAAATGGCATGCTTTTCTCCTATGTAAAATGTTAGGGTAAAAAATAGTGGTTTAACCTAGAAAGAATCACACACAGGGGTCGGAGAGAAATTGAAGTTAAATGAACTCTTTAGCGGGAGATGAAATAAGTAAAGTTCTGCAGAGGGAGACCAGGAAGATACTCTGGTTGACCGTTTGTCTGTTCTCCTCTCAGCTTCTCAGACAGCCTCCCAGCTCTATGTCCTGATCACACAGCTCTGTCACCTGGTCTCAAAGGGCCCTCCCACTGCAGTCTCTCTTTATTTGGTCAAACTTCATTAGCATCTTAAAAGAACAGGGTGTATACAAAGGAACATATGGTTGAAACCAAATGACATTTAAAAAGTACATTTAAACTATGTGATAAAGAAATATACCCTAAGAAAATAATAATACAACATTATTATTTTTCCCTAACATTTCCCCCCTGAAATGTGGTTTTTAAATGTGATCACGAACAACAAAAAGTTGTAAAATAGGTAACAACTCTAATAATGTAAAAATATAAGAATCATAAAAACCAGACAACAAAAGGTTGCAAAACTAAGTAGCATCCCAAATTCAAGAAATGTAATAAGACATTCAACAAAGAAATTGCAAAAATAAGTAGCAATTTCAAAATGATATTAATGTGGGCTTCACCTAGACATCATCCAATTAATCGCTACCAGAGCAGTAGTTTAGATTAATGGAGTCATAAAAAGGTTTTTACACCACAAATTCTTCATTTCTCTCATCATCTTCAAGCCTCTGATTAAGAAGAGAGTATTGGACCATTGTGTTAGTTATCATCTTATTCATCATTTGTTTTATACATGGGAGAACACAACTAACAAAAATGCAGAAAAGTATCAAAATTACAATAAATGGCATAGTTATTTTCAAAAGAACCTGATACCACCTGCCAGTTCTCAGCCAGCCCATGAGATCCCACTGTCCATTACTGCTTTCCGATTATAGTACAAACTCCACCTTCAAACGCAAATAGTGACCAGAGCTACTCGATGTTGCATCAGCATGGTCCTCATCGCCAGATTTTCAGGATCGTTGGTCAGCAGGCTGGACATCTCGGCAAGGATGTCTGTGATGTTTTCCAAAGTCCACCAAACCTCCTTTGATGTCTGGGCGTCATCAGGTGTGAGGGAAAAGCAGCAGGGAGAGGAGCCAAACTGCATGTTGGCTAGAGGCAATTAAGAGGACTAGCCCTCCCAAACTGAGGTTTGACCGCTAGGAGACAGGGATGCTTTTCTGCTGGGTTTGAGATCAGAAGCCCTGTTGGTCATTCTGCCCTTTGTAGTCCAGAACTTCCCCACTGTCCCATGTCTAGTCCCTTAATTGCCTTTGCAATTTGCAGTGTGAGATGTGTATCAACGAGGGTCTCTCAGCGATTTTCACAGGTGTGGGAGTGGTCAGCAGGTTTCAGGGTCCTGCAAAACAAAAGGAAAGGTAGGCAGATTGTGTGTGCTTTGCACTTCTTTGACTAGGATAATTTTCCTCATGTAATCAGCTAATGTGAGTCCTTCGTCTGCTTTTTGCAAATCAGGCGCGACTAGAGGTAACCTGTAAGGTCTGCCATAAATTATTTCAAAGGGTGTTAAACCGTGGTTTGTTAGTGTGTTTCTCATATAAAGTTTTACTAGGTCCAAAACTCAGGCCATGGTTATTTTACATGTTTATAAGTGAAACCAAACCAAAATTGTGAATCTGGGTGCATTGGAATGCTAAAAAAGGCATTACTGAGGTCCAGTACTGTGAAAAACTTCCTAGTGGGACTCAGAGAGTTTAACAGCGTGTGTGGATCAGGCACATTTGGCGCTCTGATCTGGACAGCTGAATTCACCATTCTCAAATCTTGAACCATACGCCAGCTTTTCCCATCAACCTTTTTAACTGGCCAAATTGGTGTGTTACATCGTGAATCAGGACATTTTCTTATGACACCTGCCGTTAGTAATTCCTCAATTACTGGTTGAAAACCTAACTCTGCTTCTGCAGAGAGGGGATATTGCCTTACTCTTGGTCTAAAATGTGATTTAGCAGTTATTTGAACAGGAGCAATGGATGAGAGTAGGCCTACATCAGTGGGACTTTTAGACCATAATGTGTCAGGGACTTCTTTGAGTAGATTTTCTTCCTCCTCAGTCAATAAGATGATTTCTGTTTCTGGTTAGTCTAGTGGTGCTACTTGAGTGGTGCAGTTGAGTGGCATGATAAGGGGCAGCCTATATAAACCTGTGGATTCACTGTATTGCCAGCAATCTTCTTTATTTTCTTGCAAAGCTTTAAAATCGGTGGCGTTATTTGCTTTTCGTACCATATATCCCAAATCTTTCCAACGTGATTTACTGCTTTTTGTCAGAGATATATGTGGATCTGTAGGCAAATCAAAGAATGGTTTAAGGCTTGTAGTCAGTATTACTGAGGCAGCTGAATCAGATTTTCCATCAGTAATGATGTGTGAGGTGAACACTACAGCAGGTGAGAGTTGCATAAAATAATCTTGGAACTTGGGATCAGGTTCAGGCCTCAGAGCCATAGTCACATGTAACTGTGATGTAGGCATGATTTGTTTGTCGGGGTCAGTAACTACTTTCAAAGCTGTGTCCATCATTGTTGTTGTGTCTTTAAGGTTTTCTTTAGGTTCAACTCGTAAAGATTAGTACAGACCGAGTCCCTGTGGTCTATGAGTTGTATTGAGGTAAATGTCATAATTTACATTTCCTGTTCTCACAGCTGTCATGCCGTTTCCCACTGGGATAATGGAGATTTTTAGGGCTGACATTAAGTCTCTGCCCAATAAATTGAGTGGACATTGTGGTGAAATGACTATTGGGTTTTTAGAACTAAACACAGTTTGTGGATCAGTTATTAACACTGGTTTAGATAAAAATGAGCGTGTAGTAGCACCATCTGCTGATTTTACTAAAATGCTTTTTTTAGATTCTGGCAGATTAACGCCAGAGGAAATCACCTCTGGCGTGATTGGCAAGCTCCAGTGTCACAAAGAAGCTCTACCATTTGTTCATTAATTTTAAGTCTTATGTAAGGCTTCTCTTTCCGAACATTAAGCAATTCCCAGGCGCCAAAGCAATCCACCACCTAATTAGAGGCGGCAAAAGTATCTAGTCATTGCTGTGTGAAATGCGAGTGGTCTGGGGCAGTTGGACCCTGTGTATGGATCTGACCTCCCCCTCTGGCCCTTCCTCGGCCTCTTACATTCGTGTGAAATGTGGCCTACTTCTCCACAGGTCCAACACGTGGGGGCAGGGTGACCACCTTGATGTCTCCATGAACCCTGGGGTGTGTGATTATGTGTATTCCTTCGTGGTCTAAACCCCCTCCCTCTGTTGTAGTTTCCACTTTGATAATAAACTTCCCCCTCATGGTCTTCTACCTGGGTGTGAAATACCTGTGTGTCTGAGTCTGGGGGTTCTGTCTTCCTCCCCTTTCTTTCCATGACACCTTCTGCAAAACGTGCATTGGCCATAAGGGTGGTAAGGTTGCATGTTTCCCAGGTCAGAAGGTGATTTTTGATCCAATTAGTGATAGTGGGGTGGAAACTATATAGCAAGCCATTACATAAATGTTGCATATATGGGTTATCACCACCAGTCTCCTTAGTAAGGCCACTATGGATATCGTGCTCCTTTTGGTATCTGAATCTAAAATCATCTACAGTTTCCCCAGGCTTCTGTTTTATGGAGGCCATATGCCCATAATCTGGTTTCTTTTTAAACTGTGTGCGAACTTGATTTGCTACTGCATTGAATTGTTCCTTTAATGTTCCCTGGAAATCATTCTGAAATTGCAACACAACTCCGGCCTCATCTCTTTCTGTGTAATTTCCTGCTACACGGTGCCAGTCTTTTCCCAACGCTGCAGCCATAGCTTGTCCTAATTCTTGACCGTTTAACCGGTAGGATTTGACAACATCAACCAAATAGTCTGTCCATTTTTCTGGATCCTCCTTATGGCTAGTGATTTGTTCTACAACCTCTTTAACATCTTTAAGTGACCATGGTCTAAAAACATATCTTGGAGTGCCATCGGCAGATGGTACTTCGACCATAGGATTAACATCTATTGAGTCCTCTGGTTCACTCTCACCAGACGTATCCTTCTTTGTAATTCTAAGCCTTTGTTTTATTGAGGTACCATGTGCTTTTTCTTCAATTGCAAATTGGTCTCTTGGGACAGGAGGATGTAGGTGTCCTAGGGGTGCTGTTGAGGCCGCATAAGAATTTCCACAACCGCAGGGGGTTCTGTCTGGGTTGCATAGGGAGGAGGACACTTAACAAAAGCCCCATCGTTAGAGTCTCTGAGCTTTTTATCTTTAAATTCTGCATCCTCTGCTCTGTTTCATGAGCCCACAGACGGGCGATTCTCAACTCTGTTTGTTTCCGTTTCTTCTTTTTACCCTTAGCGAGAAATGCTTTTGCCTGAAGAATACATACTAAATCTTTCCACTGATTTCCTTTTAACTTCCCATCTACTTTATATTTTTTGCGCCATTTTATCAGAAACTGAAGATTTTTGGGGTCCTTTTTATGCATATACTTTGAATCTCCCTCTAATTTTTTGATAGAAACATGGTTTCCCATCTTTGCGTTGTGTTTATATAACTTTTAATGGATTCTATTAATTAGTCTGGTAAAGTCTATTAATTAGTCTGGTAAAGTCACAGGTCTTCAGGACTCTGAGGCTGACACCATCTGGACCTGCAGCCTTGTTCCTCTTCAGTTTCTCCAACTGCCTCTTCAGCTGACTTCTAGAGACAGACAGGTGGTAGAGTGAGATAAAGGGGGGGATAGTAGCATCTCCTGACTTGGTTGAAGACAAAGTTGTGGAAGTAGAAGAGTTCATGACTGAGGTGGAAGATAAAACATCTGAGGCATGACAGGACAGATGTAGGTCAGAAGAGAGGGGGATTTCTCTTTGGCTGGAAACAGGAGAGGAGGATGCTGAGCTCTTTCCTGAACTGAACCTATTGAAGAATGTGTTCAGTTCATTGGCTCTATCAAGACTTCCATCTATCCAGTCCTTCCTGCGCTTAAAGCCTGTGATCTTTTTCATTCCAGAGCAGACATCTGTGATATCATTCCTCTGTAGTTTGTTCTCCAGTTTCTTCCTGTAAGCCTCTTTTCTGTCTCTGATCTTGACTTTTATTTGCTTCTGTATACTCCTTAATAACTCCCTATCTCCATCCTTGAAGGCTTTTTTTTCTTGTTTAGCAGTTCCTTCAGCTGACTGGTGATCCAGGGTTTCTTATTAGGGAGGCATCTCACTGTTCTGGTGGGAATGATGTTGTCCACAAAGAAGTTTATGTAGTCAGTCACACACTCAGTTATGGCATTGGCTGGCAAAGAGTCGTCAAGTTTGTGGACTCAAAACAAATGTTCAGGGCTTCTTCAGCTTCATGTGACCATTTTCTAACAATTCTCTTTGTTGGAGGTTGCCTCTGAACAACTGGTTTATATTCAGAGCAAAGAAAGACAATATTATTATCTGATTGTCCCAGAGAAAGTCTGGACATTGGTTTGGACATAAGCATCCTTGACATTTGCATAAAACAAATCCAAGGTCTTGTTTTCTCTTGTGGAACAGTTGACAAACTGTTGAAATGTTGGAAGTGTAGATGAGAGTGTGGCATGATTAAAATCACCAGATATTACAACAAATTAATTGGGGTGCTGGGTCTGTAGCTTAGCGACAACAGAACTGATGACATCACATGCATGATCCGCAACGGCTGAAGGTGGAATGTAAACAACTGCCAAAATAACATTGTTGAAATCTCTTGGTAAATAATATGGACGCTTACCGCCAAAAGTTCAATATCTGGGCTGCAGAGATGACACTTCACAGTAACAAGTCCTGGATGACAGCCTCTATTGTTAACAAGCACTGCTACTCCACCTCCTTTTCTTTTCCCGCTCCTCTTCAGATCTCTGTCTGTCCTTGTCAGGGCTTGGAGTTCATCCATCTTTTTAGCAAGTGATCTCACGTTTCCCATTATGATTGATGGAAGAGATGGTTTGAATTTCCCCTTTCTCTGTCTCCTTTGCGCTCCTGGTCAGCATCCACACCTCCTCCTTCTCAACTCATCAGCTATATTAATCAGCTGCTCCCGGCTGTAAACCACCTTGTTGCCATGGTTACGCATCATAACAAATGAGCAAAAATTTAGAAATCAACAGCAAAAATCCCTCCAACTTGCCAGGACAAAAACCCACAAAGCACACAGGTCCAAAAAATGTAATTCTTCCCTAAGAAAAAGGGGGAAGCGGTGTTCAAAAAAACAAAAGTCAACATTTAGCTAACAGAGCCCCTCCATCATGTAGCCACCCAGAGCAGAGCAATTCTAGAATCGTTTTTATTTAGGATTGATATCCACCTCAGTGTGCCGTAAGGAACACTGGATGTCCAACTCAGGGTGCCAGTAAGGAACACAGGATTCTTGAATCTCTGTAGGCCCCTTTAATCACTGAAGATGATTTACAGCAGCTCTGCACTTGAATAAATGAGAGGTATGCGCTTGTTTCAGTATGTATATATGTGTGTCGTCTACAAAGAAAGAAAATAAAACAATATATTATGCTAAATAATTACTTAAATCTACAGACTGAGATAACACCTGCGCATCAGGCTACTATCGGGATTAAAAACTTGTATTTTTTATTACTTTTGTAGGATAAACTCCTTCAATTAGGAACTGCTATCTGTATGTTTTAGAGGACCCGACGCTCCTCAGCGGAACCTTTTCAGAATAAAACTCAGTGACAGAGAGAAACAACACAACCACAAACAGAATTCTGTTTGAGGCAACAAACCTGATCAGATGGAGCCAGATCAAAGTCTGACTAAATTTCCAAACACGGCATCACATTTCTATTACAGCACCACAACACAGAATCACACTTGAAAACACCCAGTATTTTTTCATAGTTTAGACTCAATGACCCGACCGTCAATTATTCTTGTATTCCTCCCCTAGTCTCGGCCCAGGATAAAGGAGAGATCCTGGTACAATACTTCTCTGTAAAAACAAGTTGTCCTTCACTGTGAAAACAGCTTTGTTCCTTTTTGAAATAATAAGGCAGGTTATATGAAACCATATATAAAAATGTTTACCCAAATATATGTAAAGCAGGTTATACAAAAATGCACATAAAAGTGTTCACAAAGATTCCTCACTACACAGATAACACAGCACTGATTGCTAATAGGATTAGCAGCATTACCAAGTAGCTCCTCCTGATAAACACTCTCACTTATTGCAGAACTCAGAACAAACAATATAACTCAACCTACATCTTACAGTGGCAAACATGTGACAGTCACTTATGTAACTCTTATGTGTTGTATGTTAGACTTATGTTTCGTCAGCAATGCATAAAACTTGAGCTGCCAATGCAGGTGTACAGGCTTCTGCTTTGTTTGGAATAATGAGCTGTCCCGTTCTAAATCCAAGAGTGCAATTATCAGTGTTCGACACAAGACGTCTCCCAAACATTAAAAACTAAATATATCTGTACTATAAACTATCCATCCTGCCATAAATTGCCATCCTAACAGTATTTATGTAGCACACTTTTGTTGGGTCTGACCCATGAATGTTGAAACTAAGGCAGTCTGATTGTTAAGATCAGACAAATTTCTTTTCCCCCTCGGCGGAACGCCCGGCCACGCCATTCTAACCAATAGCAGAACTATCCGCTCCTTCCCTGTTTTGAATCCGCTGAGCGCTGGATGATTTTGCTGCGAAAGCTGGCTGGGATAGCAATCTATCAAAAAAACCCTGCCGCTGCCTGATTCGTGGCCAATTCAAGGAAAGGGAGGTGAAGCGCCGACAGCCAGCATAAAAAGCGATGGATGAATCCCATCATCCTCTTCCAGCTCGTTTCTACAAGTGGGCAAGTTCTTTAAGAACTTCAAAGGAGAGAACTCTTTTCCTAACCCCTTCAGTAGTTTGGCTGGCCACCAAACTTTTTGTGCAGTCCGCTGAACCTTTCTTTGTCTTTTTATTTTTTCATCCCCTTTTTGCACTCCGTTTCCCCTTCGCGTTTTTCCGTCGCAATCAGAAGTATCTTTTTCTTCTACACCTGGAAGTTTCCTCTTAAAGTAAGACTGTTCTCATTAATTTTTAATTTTCCAACCTGGGTGGAATGAATTAGAAAGTTCTCTTATAATTTTATGCATGCATGATTCTTAACTTCAAGTGAGTCTGTCACTTGAGCACTCCTTGGTGGAGTTTCAGTGCTGTGTTTGTATTTCTATTTACGGGTAAACTGTGAGATTTTTGTAAAATTGTGTTAGAATAGTTATTATTTAATAGACAAGCAGTTTTTGGGTTGATTGCATGTTCCTGTCACTCGACCGTGGGTTTTATCAGTGTCATGGCACTCCTCTTGAGTGGCAGGTAGACACCGAGAGTCGTTGCCGTCCTCTTTTTACTCAACCTATTTCAAGTTTCTTTGTAGCCAAAGGCTAGTCCGGTAGATAAGCGCCACGTGGTCTCTTTGTCCGAAGAGAGCACCAGGCTTCTTGCAGATCATAAAAGATCAGCCATAAAACATCCCCCTACTTTCGGTGTTTGCCTGCTTGTAGATGTATCTCACATGTACACATGCGTGCGTGACCGGACGTACGTTCCTACAAAGCGCCCGTGACGCGCCTAAGTGACTTCATTTGATATTGGCTGGGCCCCAGATCTTGGCGCTCTGCATGGGGCGGGATCTGGACCCGGGAGCTGATAGATCTGGATGTCCAGGTGCTGGCTGGGCGCGGCCTGGGAAGGGCGTACATCCGCTGTGGCTTTTACTGTGGCTCCCTGGCGTGTGGGTGTGGGGGGGGGCGGGTTGTTGGGGGTGGGTATTGGTCCAGGGTGGCGGCTGCGTGTATTGTCCATCGATCGGCTGCAGGCGCCTCCTGCCCGGCGGCGGCGGGGGACCCCTCTCGGCGGGTCCCTGGTCGGGGCCCTGCTGGGGGGCGGGGTGCCCCTGATCCCCGTGGCCTCCGGGTCCTGTTCCGGGCCCGCCCTGGCATAGCCGGTTTCCGGCGGAGCCCGTGGGCTTGTCCCTGCGATCTCTCGGGGCCCCAGCATTGCGGCTGCTTGGTGTTCCCCTGGGGCTTCCATCTGTTCCTCTCTTGGTGGGTGATCGGCCCTGCGCTGGTCCGCCTGCGGCTCCTGCGCTCTGTGGGACTCTGGATGCATGCGTCTCCTGCCTCCTTCATGTCTGTGTCGATTCCTGTAGGACGGATTGACGGTTCCTTACACCAGCTATCAATCACTTGCATGGGGAAACCTTATTCAGACCTGCATGCTCGCACACACACATAGGTGTGGGGACATTGGTGTGGACGGACATATCTTGAGCTGAGGTTATTGTCATTAGTTAGCTTTTACCAGGAGCTTAACAGAAACATTAGTATTGTGTTTATTAATCCATGCTTGTGTGTAGTGAATGTGTAATTCTTAATTTTTATTACTGGATCTGAACTATTGGTGTGGTTCTGTTCAGTTCGTTGTTTTTGTTTGTGTTGTTTTACCGCTTCTCTGCCATCCGGCAGACGCGGAGGACTGGGATGTTCTCTTGTGTTCTTTCTTTGCCTCCCTGTCTTGTGTCGTCAGTTCGCGCCTCTGCTGGTGCGGTTTCTTTTCTTCACCTTCTTCCTTTCTTCCTTCTTGTCTCGGTTTCGTGTCCATGACTTCAGGATATTGAACCCTCAGTAATCACTAATAAAGATTTTTTAATACATATACATCAAGTGGAGTGTTACAGCAAAACTGTAATACTCTGCTTGGGAAAGTAAATCTGTTGGGCTTGTACTTTGTACTCAGACACCAATTCTGAGTGGCAAACTGCTAGACAGGACACGTAAAAAAAAAAAAAGAACTGTGCTGATAGAGTGGATATATGGCCTCTAAAGGCTTGTTCTTGCTGGTGGTGGTTTTGATTAAGATTTGGTTTTCAATAAATCACCATGCATCCCAGAAAATACCTGTGAGATCTACTAACTAATATGTAATATTTATTATTATTATGTTACTGTAAAAGTTGTTTTTCTAATAGCTTCCAGTTCATGTGACCAGGTGACGACAAATCAATCTTAAAATCTCTTCCAAAAGACAATTACATAGTGCTCTCTTCAATGTGGAATATTACAGATGCATAGATATGAAAAACTTAATGGACATATTTTCCTTTGTTTATTTTCACACAAAATTGTGTGCCTTAGTTTTGCACTTTAAAAAGTATGTGAATATATATGACCAATATTTACTTTTTGTATATTTTTACATTTTTCTGTATACAGCTCATCTTATTGGTCAAGTTCAAATACCAAATGTTCTAAAATACTTTATATGGTGTTTTTTTAATTGGTCATTCAGTGATAAAGATGTTGTATATTATAAAATGTAACCGCTTTATAGAACATAAAAATAACGCCACAGTTACTTTGATGAGTAACTAATTACTTTTACAGTGTACTAAATTAGTTACCAGAAATTTTCAATGCCATTTATTTAACCATCATGAATAATAAGAACTTTGGCTTGGGACCTCCTTACTTTATTTTGTGGTTTGTTGTAGCTGGATTTCTCTGCTCAGGGCTTCCTCAATTTGTTTCGTCATTTATTGAAGCTGGATTTGTTGTTGTGACCTTGGCTGGCAGCAGGGGTAGAGTGTCATTTAAAGCTTTTGTTCCTCTGTCTTGGGGGTTGTCAGTGTGGATGTTGAAATGTCCCACAATTAATAACTGGTCTTAATCTATACATATGTAAATGCTTGATTATGAGCTACTTTTCTCACCTAGACCTAGAGACTTAGTATTTAATGTAGCTACTTTATTTCAATGTTTTTGGTGATTGAGAGATTATTTTTGCAAGCTATTATTTTGAGATTCAGTACCTGTGGCTTAGCCCACTTCTCAATCAGGCCCGCCTCTCTTATTATTTCTTTGGCAAAATGTAATTCGGTTAAATTAATTGTGTATATCAGTAATTCCATTGCAGCAGTTTTCAACCGTGAGGAAGTCAGAGGAGGGAATCATTTAATGTAATTGACGATCTTTTACACACCATTTGATGGAAAAAGGCTTTACAATTGGATATTTCACCTCAAATGGTATCACTTGATGATCCGATTGGACACTGACCTTCCAATACACGTAGCTTACCCTCTCCGCATCACACAGATATGCCGGTACTGTTGTCTGAAAGCTTGAAGTGTTTGCGGAGGTAAAAAAGTTTATATCTAATACCGTTTATGAGAAATAAATAAAACTCAAAAGTTCCACAGAAATTTAATAAGTTCAAGTTCATTTGTTAAACATCATGTACAACGCTGACGTACCTCTGCTACTGTACGTGCCTTGAGAGCTGGAATTCAGCATCAGTATAAGAACAAATTTACGCTCACTGCTTGGCTGGATTGCCGACGAGTAGCTCCTTAGGCTACGTCCACACTAAGCCGATAAGGTAATACGGGAGTTAGACGCCTAATGTTATCCACTCAACAGGAGCAATTACGCCCCGTTTAAGGTCCGTTTAAGTTCCCATGATTGCGCAATCCCATGCCGACCTGTGCAAATACTGAGCATGCGCGAAAAAACGCGTATAATCTACGTGACGCCAGCGCCTACATAATGTATACAAGAAGCCTACGGCAAAGTACATATCTGCTTGTCCCGTTAACCGAAGAGAACAATAGCTGCTCAGAAGAAGAGAGAGTTTTTGGTGTGGACAGACGACGAGATCGACTTATTACTTCACTGTTGTCTTTGTCTGTAGTGTCGTATTGTTATTGACGCAGCATTCTTTGACACCACTTCCTTTCCTTATCCGGGGAAGCTGTCCACACAAGGTCGCTTAGCCGTTGAATTAAGATTTACACGGCTCTCTTACCCGGCTAAAAGTTATCCGGCCACAGACCTTAAATGACGCCGGGTTAGTGTGGACGATAGGGGGGTGTAGACTAAATAATTATACGTTTAAGGCATTATCCGGCTTAGTGTGGACGTAGCCTAAGACTTTAAGTTTGCTCAGGGTGCGACTTGTGAAAAAAGCAGAGGGGGGGAAATATTTTTTTTACTCCTTTATTCATGAAAATAATGTCAGGTTTGTGTATTATGGCTGCAGAGCATCTTGAACAGACGTTTACCTTTCCAAAACTTACAAAAAAATGTAAAAAAAAACTTATTGTTGACATGAAAATATATTAAGATGATTAAAACTAAAGATAAGACTTCACTTGAGGTTATCTTTCCCTGCTGGTAGTGTCAGCAGCACCTTGTTTGCCCTCTAAGACCCACAACTCTTCAGGTTTAAAAATTCATACCCTTGGATTATTAAACTGTGCGCACGGATTTGGGGTCCTGCAGGAAACTATACACATGAGTAATTTTAGCTGGGGACATGTCATTTGCAATATTTTTTGAATTACTGTTTTGTCCCCACCAATAAAAAAAAAAAAGAGGATTTTTTTAACAGTACATCCACCGGCGCAATTTTCATATAATCACTATCCGAACTGACAAGTATCTGACCACTATCGTATCCAGTTTCACTATCTGCGAATCGTGCAGCATACTTTGCAGAGATCAATATTATGTTCAATAAAAACTCTCAATTCAAAAGTGGGTACAGTATCAACGGGTAACTGAGTAACTCATATTTCTTTAATGTAAGGTGTTCTAATTGTGCTGCGCCACCAGCTCCATGCATCCCAGAGGCAAGACAGACAAATATAATGTGCGATTTTATGGACCATTTCCACAAATTTTGCTATTGGTTTGTCTTCCGCATAAAAATAATTATTGCCTTTGCTGTTCATGGTGATAAAAAAAAAACTTGGTCTCAAGTGTGTTTAAGTAGGCTATAGCTTAGTTGTCTTATTTACAAGTTAAAGGAATAACGCCTTTTTTTCAGTTTAAAGCTCCAGCAGGAAAATCTGTGCGCATAGTTTAATAAAACTTATTTTATTAAACCGAGGGTACAGATTCTTACACCTCAAAATTATTTCTACACTTGACCCCTATTGGGCTCCGTACAGAGATTGTTTTGGTGTTTGGTAAATATTACTCTTTTGGACCAACGGGAGGAACGATGACAAAAAAAAACTACTGAAAAACATTGAACGGTGAACAGGGGGGCTTTATCGGGGAGCACTGCTGTAACATCAGCTGTAAGATCAATGGTCTGTGTATCTTTCTGGTTTATTGGACTGGCCCGACAAATTTCCCCGTGCTCCGAGCATTTAGTTATCTCTAGCTACCCCACTGTTTTGTACTGTTAGGTTATATGTAGTCTTAATGTTTACGGTTGTATTGTTAGTAATTACCGGGATTTTACTTTCAAAACGACCGGACCTCGTGGGCCGTGGAGGTAGTGTCCGATCGATATCAGATATCAGACACAAAAAGTACTAAGGGTGAGCCACACTGCTTATAACCAGGGGCCGGGTTTAACCCGATTTTGGATATTAAAAGAATCCCTTTGTTTACTTGAGCTTTAATGGTGTCAGAAAAAGTCTTAACTTCGGATCTGCTTGGTGATGATGATAATGATGATGGAGGTGTGACGTCTTTGTTTCCCCTTTGTGCATCTCATTTGTTGTGTCGTTTGCATTATCTCTGAAGGGAGCTGAGTATGCCAAAACGCTCTAAATTGAGGTTGTTCAGTTTCAGCAGTTGTAGTCTGATTATAGACTCTTAATAAAAATGAGAGAGATTCCTCTAAGCGTTTGGAGGTTTTAATAAAAGTTGAATCGATCATACAGAAGAACAGTACAGATCACAGTGAATGCTGAATACTGCCTCGTCCCAGCTCAAATGAAAATAAGTATTTATTAAGATCAGCAACCTTGCATCAATCTTTTCTGAAGACAAAACTCTTCTCTCAGGGTGGGAATTTCTCAGGATGAAGGCACCTGGCTCTTTAGCTGTGAGTAAGTGAACCTTGGCAATGGCAATAACTTGGGTAAAAATCGTAACACAATAGAGAAACTCTCAAAACTAAGTATATAAGAAGAAACAATAATCTCAGGCAGTATGGATTTCTTTAACCTGGGTTCCCATGTGAACTCAACACCTGTTTTCTGGCCCATCTGCATCTTCTGTTTTTCACACCCGCTGCTCTCAGTGTTAATAATACTAAGAGATGAATCATAAGAATAAAATTTCTACATCACAGTCTCCTCCCCATTTATCTAACCTCAAAGATAAGTCAAAATACAAAGGAAAATCAACAATCAACCATAACTTACCTAAGAGACGGGCAGCATTAAAAAAAAAAGACAATAAAAGTGGTTCAAATAATTTCAATTATTACATGTCACATTGAATCATATCTAACAAATTATCTAATCTAAGCATCCATCTTAATGACATCTGAACTTCAAAACAACATCTCAAACAAAAAAAAAAACCTGCTGCTGGCCTAAGGTAAGAAACCTCCTTCCTAGGGTCGTGTCATTTGTTGTTTCTTTTCACGACTCGGCAGGCAAAAAGTTTGAGACGGCCCCTAGCCCCAATAGGTGGCGCTGTTGTTCAGTTCTTCATTAGTCAGGATGCATAAACGTAACTGCAAAACAAAGAAAAGGGGCACAATGTTAAGCAGTATCAATCAAGTACACAACAAAAATAAAAAAATTTTAAATATTAATTGAAACATGTAATCTTCCCTTAAATGAGTCAGCCCTCCACAGCGTGAACCTCAAAATCAAGATAAGTCACTCTTTGCTCAGCACCACAGTGACCCTTTAAGAGGTTATACACAAAGAACAAATCAGCACTAATCAAAAATAACAAACAAATCATAATAAATAAAAAAAAATGTATATATATATATATATATATATATATATATATATATATATATATATATATTATATTCAATATTGATTCTAATGATTAAACATGTTCATAAATCAAGAAACTAAAAACCTAGCAATGCAAAAATCTGTCATTCCCCTTTTCCATTCTTAACAAACAACTAAGTATGAAAATCTAAATAACAAAACAAATACAAAAACTTAACTGAATATTACTGTGAATGAACTTGATTTGAATAAATGAAATGGAATAATAAATTAATAATAACAAATAAAAATGTAAAATGACACTGAAAAATGTAAAAAAAAATTCTTTGAAAGAAAATGATTAAATTAAGAATAATGAAAGGAAAAAATTTAGAAATGGAATGAAAAATAAAATCAAACCCCTCTTCTCTCTGTCATCGTTTGGATGAGACCGCTAAACTCCCTTAGAAAAATACAATAAATCAGTCACAGACAAAAAAAATCAGATAACCCAATTCACAAAGTGATTTAAAGGAAGTCGTTATACACCTGTAAACACAATTATATAACTAGAGGTCATTCAGCAAGTCCATACCTATTTAATCTCCAAACAGTTCTTCTTTTCCATCTCCATCTCGTCGGATCGAGTCTGCATCAAGTCCCAAGGCGCCTGTCTGATCAGTCAAAGATTTTGCAATCATTGAATGTGTAAAAGCTTTCTCAAACACACTAACTGCCAGACCTCTGACACAAGGAATGATACAACACCCACACACTGCAAAAACTGCTAAGGCAGTAACCAAAGTCCAAAAAATGGAAATAGGTAGAGATTTCCATTTTCCAAAAACAGAATCTAACCAACCAGTCTGATCAGGGTTAACTCCAGCATTTTGAGCAAGATTCTCTTTCATGACTCTCAGGTCTTCCAAGGCTCTGGTAATTCTACCATTAGAGTCTGTGTTCCCTGGGATGTAAGTACAACATTTTCCTCCCAACATAGCACAAACTCCTCCATTCGCTGCTGCCAACATGTCAATGGCCGTCCGGTTCTCCCATGCTACGAGGGAAGTGGCGTGTAGCTGCTCGGCCACGCCTTGGATAGTATCGTGTGTAGTCTCTACTGGTTGTAAAACAGATAGTTAATCCAATCCACATTTTTATTGATAGTAGGTCACAAAAACATTGACTCAAATCCTACTGCAATCTGATTTCTAGCTTTAAATTCGTCTGGAACCCCACGCGACACTCCAATTGCATCAATGTAAACATGCTCATCAAAACTACCTGGAGCTCTTACTGTTCTCCTGGACATTGGGATCTCAGCTTGCTGTCATCACACACACAGTAAACGTCTGGGCCTGCCTTTTCCTGATTTAAAATCCACCTACGCAGGTGAATTTTAGAAGAGCAAGTCCAGTAATCAAGCTTTGTACTGGATGGCATCAGAGGCCATCATCTCTCTGCCATGAATTAACTCAGAAAGTGGCTTCTCCAAAATCGCATAGTCGATTATGAAATTCCGACAATACGACGTCAAACCTAAGAAAGACATCATCTGTTTCTTAGTTCTTGGTCTAGGAATCTGTTGTATAGCACCAACTCTCTTGGAAGAGAGTGACCTTGACCCTCTGGCAATTGAATAACCGAGGAAAATTACCTCTGGTTTTGCAAACTGCAGCATTGAAAGGCTAGCTTTGTGTCCACATGCATACAAATGCTTCAGCAACTTAACAGTGTCCTCCTCACACTGCTCCTTTGACGGAGAACATACCAGAGGTCATCTACGTAACTTATTAAGGTGGAGCCAGGGGACAGCTCCAACCCATCCAAGCTCTCTTTCAAAGCCATGTTAAAAATGGTAGGTGATTCTACATACCCTTGCAGAAGTCTGTTGAAAGAATACAATTTTCCCTCAAACTCAAAAGCAAACCAAAACTGACTCTCTTTGTCTACCGGTAAACTGAAGAACGCATTACTCAAATCTACTACTGAAAAATGAGTGCCTTAAGGAAACACCACTGCAGCATTTACACGCTTCGAATCCTGCACAAAACGGCACTCTTCCCCTTTTTCTCTGATCTTTTTCACTGGAGAAATCGGATTGCGGAAAGGGGAATCGTTGCATTCGACAATGATGCCAGCTTGTAGCAGAGATTCAAACACTGGTTTGATCCCACGCACGGCTTCTGGTTTCAACGGGTACTGGCGTTGTACCGGTCGAAAAGACGATTTTGGTGTGATTTTAGCAGGGGTACAACCCTTAATTAATCCCACATCATGTGAATTTTTTGCCCACAAATAATTCAGAACCTTTTTGAGCAAAGGATGCATTTCTGAGCCGTCAGTTGCAACCTCATCATGTAAAAAAAAAAACATGAGAAAGCACCTCATCAGGGTCCTCAGTTAATTGAATCACTCTGGTGACATGCACGGTGTAAATCAGCGATTGCCTGTAAAGTTTAGCAGATCTGGAGTAGAGGATGGAACGGTCATTCTAAGTTTGCTCCCAATCAGAAGCAGACTGAGCGCGATGAACAAGTTTAGACACCATTTCCCACGCTTCACCCTCAGGTTTAGAGAGAGAAATGTATGGATCACATTTATGGAATCTGTAGAGCCAATTTGTTCAGGTGTGAGACAGATGGTCACTGCTGATGTATGTGTATCCCACACAATAGAAGTTATGTTCAAAGTGTCTGTGTCAGAGGTGAACCATGCCTGCTCATTTTCTATGTCTGGTCCTGCAAAAACATGTGATGTGTAATGTGGTTCCTCCTCTGGCATAAAAACAGAAGTCGGACTTACCAGGTTCTGAGCCATCTGGAGGAAAGTTTTAGTTGTGGTACCTGTTAACAGCTTCCACTGGTATTCAAGTTTGAGATCATGAGGCGTATGTTTCACTGCTGTCAGGATCGGTGTCTCCTGGGCAGGAACAACTTCAATGCCTTCGGATGACGAGAAAAGAGAAATATTAAGCTTGCACATTAAAGCTCTGCCTAATAAATTCACAGGACATTGCTCAGAGATTAAGAATCCATGTTTAAAAGCTGGCCCATCTCCCAATTGACAACGGAGAGGGTAACTGAATCGTTCTTTCACAACCTGACCAGATGCTGAAATTGAGAAGACATGGTTCCCACTGAGTTTTGGTGGTGGACGTAGAGCTGTGTGCTTCAACACTGAATGTGTGACCATGCATTCTATAGTTGTACCTGAGACAGTGAGAGACAGGACAGGTAAGTCAGTTGTGTGTACATACCTGACAGTGGCATTTGTTGTTGTTCTAAATGTGCAATGGCTTCTGTAATCAAAGTGTGAGGGTTAGAACTTTGATCTGAATGGTTAGTGCAGGAAGCAAGTTCTTCATTGCTAGCTGTCACATTTAAATTTGCAGCATTGTCATTGCTGGCATCATGATTTGCATCATAAAAAACATCTCCATCACCAACAGGTTGTCCATTACAAAAACATTTTCATCAATAACATCATCACAAAAATCAGATTGATTGTCACTTTCAGAATGTGTTTCATCATCAAATTCATTTTGTTTATCACTTTCAAAGTGAACATGTGTGTCTGTGTATGTTTGTGTGTGCGTCAGACCTCCAAATCCAAATGGAGAAATCTCCTTCCTGTTCAGAAGTGGTCAGTCAACTTGTTGACATCCTCCACGTGGTCCACGACTCCGCCTCCTGGGACATTGGTCTCACCAGTGGCCACGCCCCCCACAGGAAAAACAACGGTCATCATCACCTGATTCTCATTTGTAGTCCCTGTTGAAGTTGTTTTGGTAGTGCCGCCTGTCTGGGAAAAAATGGCGACGACGTCGGGTTGAGTTCTGCTGCTGTTGTCTGCCTCCTCTCTGGTATTCACGAGGGCCTATAGGCTGACGTCAGGGTGGTCCACTCCTGTAATTATTTGTGACTGCAGAGTACATCGTTAATGCTGCTTGATGAATGTCTGTTTCCCTCTTAGACTGCAGCTCGCTTTGTTTTCTGCTCAATTGACACTCTCACAGTGAATAATATACTTGCGCAGATTAGTGTAATTCATCCCAACATCCAAACCAATATAGTTATCCATCACTTCTGCACGAAGGTCTGTCAATAAAGCACCAAGCACGTGGTCACAAAGCATATTTTCAGATGTTGAACCTATGAAATCATCTTGTTCCGGTTCTGAAGTGCACTAAATTGCTCAAAAGCTTCTCCTAATCTGTGAATAAAATCATTTGCATCCTCTCCTTGTCTTTGTTTCACAGAATGCAGCTTAGTCAAGTTCTGCCTTGTCGGAAAGTCTTTTTCAATGGCTTTGGAGAGCTTTGTTATCGCAGAGAAATAATCAGAGCTTACCTCTGGTTCGTCCCCATCATCGTCACACACGAGCTTCACACGCAGGCCCGCTGCAGGCAAACTGTCTTTCAGCTTCATAGCGTCAGCGGCTTCGGATTCCCTCGCAAGTCTCGTAAGTATCTATTGGATAAGTCTGAACAACATCATTTTCAGTGTCTTTTACCTTGCAAGTGTTACATGCGGCAGTTTGCCGTGTCCTGGTTGCGGGAGCCAAAAATGGTTTCTGGGGGGGGGGGGGGGGGTTGTGCTGGCACAGTTGTAGATGTACGATTTTGTTTAGCATGAGGAAGGGGAGGTCTGTGTCTATTGTGTGTATCGGTGGAGCTGATGTATGAGTGTCTGTGTGTGCACGACACTTAACAAAACGAATGTTAATCTTTTTGCGTTTGGCTTCTAGTGAAGCATTGTCACGACGTCCAACGTCCACCGCCCAACTTCTGAAAGTCGGCTTTTCGCTCAGAGCGAACCGCTTCGTCTTTCCAAACCCCCAGGACGCGTTTATGTTTTTCAATCCGTTTATATGAAGCTCCCCGCAAGAAGCCTTAGAATGTAATTTCTCCCCCCTCTGAGATAAATTTTTCTCTATTTTCTCAATTGCTGCAATTTCAAGACTACCCACGATCGGGAAATCCCATTTATTAATCAAGTTGTTTAGCTAATTTGTTGGGATTATGAGAAAAAAAAGTTCTAACTTTACCGGAGTATCTAAACTTTTTAGAACTATGTTGCTAATCTGAAAACGTGTAAATATTATTGACTGTAATTTGTAAACGTGTGCAAATTACGATTGGAGCGGTAAAAGTGTCTCTGTTGTTTTAGTTTTGGGAAGGTCAGTTCATCAAGGCTCCACAGCCATCTACAGCAGCGTTTGGAGGGACCTATACCACAGTTCAGTCACTGCAGGGGAGTCTGATAGGTAATTATAAAGTAAACAAAATGCAACTCCTGTTCCTGGTTATTGTTCTCCTCATCACAAAAAATAAATAGTTTCCTGTTTGATGAACAGTTACCCTGTTTTTGTAATTTATGTAGGCTATAGGTTTTTTTTCCCTGTGTAGCATCAACTCAAAGGATCAACAGGATGAAGCTTTAGATGATCTAATAGTTTTGAAAACATGTGTATAAGTAAAAAAAAATTTTTTTGTCGAACGGGACTTCTTTAAAAACACCGTAAACCACAAATGGGTCGGGGGTTTTGTCCCTGATCCTCCATACACAGCATGAAGAAAATCACAAGCTGATTGTCTGCGCCAAGACGTCCATGTTGTTAAATACTCTGTAGGCAGACTAACGATACTCCCGGTTACCAGATCCAGATTCTTGGCTGTTACGCAGAGCCACCACGTCCACTCCACGTCGGCCGAGCCAAACGCAAGATTCCTTCATCCAAGAACAAGTTAAAAGGAGCACGTCTGCTCAGACACCCTTCTGGATCCTCTTTACAGTAGTTATTTTCCAGGTCTGAGGGCATCAGTCGGCAAATGCAGCAGGTGCACCGAGCTCGCTGACCCTGGTGTCCCTCTACCTGCTCCTCTCCCTGCTCTCCTCAGAAACTTGAGAATAATCAGTTGGACTGGATTCCTCAAAAGAAACATAAGAAGGTTTACAGGTTAATGTGATGAAATGCATGTTTTATATAAACTTAACTGAAACAAGGCATAAAGTGTTTTGGTCAGGGTTTTGCGTTTACAATGAAAAAAACAATGTTACTAATACTTTACCTTGATGCAAAATACAAACAAATGTGAGTAGAGTACACAAAAGTTGCACTCAAGTAATAATACACAGTACCTTTACTTGAGTAAAAGTAGCTGTCAAAAATGCTACTCAGTGAAAAAGGTTTTGGTAAAAAAGTTGCCTGCGTACTGTGTAACATCTGCTTTTAAAATATCAGACACCTAAGCACGAAATTCTTGGTAAATTCAGGTATTTCATATAGAGTAAAATAAAACAAAATAAAATGATTACAAAAAAAATAGTGTTGAGCAGAGGAAACCCTTCTCGAAGTAATTTGTTGAAATATAAAACTAATACAGTAGGTATTAATATATCTTACAAGGTAAAATGTACTTCAAGTGACCATTTACAGGGTTTACTGTATATTCACTTGACCTCAAATTGAAACAAAAAGCTCATCATTCAGATTACAATAAAAATTATATGTAGAAACAGGAGCTTTCCTGTAACAGAGTGTAGCTCCGTGTCTGGTTTATTTTGGGTTAAAATATGTTTGCTTTTCATTCTGTGAAGCATCTAAAATTTTACTCAAGTGGGATTAGCAATGCTTCATTATATTACTTAAGTAATATATAAATAAAAAAAGAATAAAAAAATACATTAACATTTGTTTTTTATTTTGAATTTTTTCTTCAAAAAATTAATTCAGGTGATTTATTAACCAACATGATTTATTAATTTTTCTTCATTATTTGGCTTCGTACTTGATTCACTTTGCTACAAATTTTCCCACGTATCATATCCTAGAAATACACTCAAATTGATTTGGTCTAAATATCTTCCATCACATTTATTACCTCAGTCGAAGTTATGCGTGCAAAGCTGTAAATTGTCGAGTATAGAGTTGAGTAAGTTGTTTATGATCGCTTGCAAGTGCACGTACAACATGCACGCCTCATGCACGAGCTTACCGTTAAGACTGCAGTTACACGTTTGGCCTGATGGGGCAATCGCGAGCACAAAATTTCAAACTGCCTTAGAGTCCCTTTAACACTGCACAATTTTAACACTTCACCAGATTAATGATAATGTAATTATAAAAAAAGGAAATCTCTCTCACCGGGTTTTGGGTCACTCCAGCCAGCGTACGGAGGTCCAAGGAGGACCAAATCCCCGCTTCTCCGAAGATGGGATGTTGGGAAACTGAATATAGTTAAATGCAGGTTTTCTTACAGAAAGGTTTGAACTTTAAGCATCTAAATGTCTCATAAGAACAGAATGTTCTAGCCTTGAAAAAGTTCATTTTTGCTTAGCTTGCAAGAAACTGCAAGCCTATCTTAGATACTTATTATCATTCATGCTCAGCAGTGCGAAACTCAACCCCACGCATCCCAAACATGTTACTGAAGGGAGCGATGAGGCTGAGATCTTGTGTGTGAACTGTTTCTTATCTATTCTGATGGGTGTGGTGAAAAGTGGAATTAAAGTGGTTCAGACAGACTTGTTTCTCTGAGAACTGCCTGAACTCCAAGCTGACTCGGTGTGTTTGTTCCTATGTGACTTCTTGCATTATCTCCCCCTGCAGAGTAAATGCATGCTTTAGTTCATCTCTACCTGTGCTTGTGATTCACTCTGGGTAACCTGCTGATAATAACCTAACATTTTCTGGTGCCGTGAGAATAACTCAAACATACCAAGGCCTGACTCCTTTTGAAATCATTTATGGAAGGTCTTATAGACTACCCCTGGTAGAACCAGATTTACAAAAAACAAGATGAAGAACTCACTTTAGCAGATTATATGAAAATAATCTTTTTTAGCTAAAGAAGTACAAAGTGCACACAGTCTGCCTATCTCTCCTTATGTCTTACAGGACCCTGAGAAGCCCATCAAACCTGGAGATTGGGTCTTCATAAAAATCCTTAAAAGAAAAAACTGGACCAGCCCAAGGTGGGAGTGGGAGCCCAAAGTTTTGCTAGCCACTCCCACTGCTGTCAAGATTGCTGAGAGACCTTCCTGGATTCACCTTTCCCATTGCAAGCTGCAGAGACAACTGGATTATTACGCGTGTGACAGGAGGAAGTCTGGGCTTCAAAGGGCAGGAATTCCAATAGGGGTTTTGATCTCAAACCCATCAGAAAAGCAGTCCAGCCACCTAGTGGTCAAACTCTCTGAAAAGAGAGGCTATTCATCCAGTTGTTAGTCTCTGCCATCATGAAGATTATTAAACTATTTTGCCTGACCCTGCTCAGCCTAGCAGTGTTATGGCTTTTGATGAGTTCAGACACCACCCCATCACGTGACAAAAGATTTGTAATGACACCCATCATGCCTTCAAGAACATCTGGTATCAGGTGGCTAACTTAACTGCTAAACGTTTAGGTTTTAATGTTGGTTGTTATGTCTCCTCCTGGATGCCCCATCACTCAGAAGAAGTACCCACGACGACAGCTGTCCCAGTTTCCTTAAACACGACCTTCTGCAGAGTAAACGCATGCTTTAGTTTATCTCTACCTGTGCTTGTGATTCACTCTAGGTAACCTGCTGATAATAACCTAACATTTTCTGGTGCCTTTGACTCGACGCTCGGTCCGGTCTGGAGGGTCAGCTGGTTAGCTCCACCTTCTCCGCCGGTACCTTGCGATCGACTCGGTCTGAATCGCTCACACAGGGGGGAAGATGGTAAGTAATCTTATTTTTGCACCTTTACATCAAATAACTAAGACAGACAGGGTAAGATTCTGCTGTTCAGGTTTAAAAGACGTTTTAAACCTCTGACTCGGGGGTCAGGTGTTGAGCCTTTTCCTGTAGAATAAATACTGAAATGAACAAAACAGAAGGTTAAAGTGGAAAAGGTTGTAACGGATATTGCAAAATCTAAAAACCACCTCGGTGGGATTATAAAGTACGCCACCCCACGGCAGTAAAAACGCGAAAAAGTGTATGTACCGCACAATTTTTCTCCCCCACAGCGATTTTATAGTCCAAGGTCAGTCATGTTACAAGGAAGCAAGTCAAAATGTTCAGTTATTGGGTGTATTAACCCACACAAATCCCTACATCGACCCCCAGCATCAGAGCCTCTGACAAGTGCCTGGTTAAATTTTATTTTTAGTGGAAATATACCGACATGGGGAAATTTCTCCTCGTTTGCGCAAAGCACTTCGAGGACGATTGCTTCAGCAACCCCGGTCTCTATCAGAAGGGATTCGCCGAAAGACTTCGTCTGATTGGGGGTCAGTTCCTTCTCTCCACGGAAACGACGGACAAAGCAAAACGGTACGCTTCAAATATCACTAAAATGACAGTAAACTTTATTTTAGACATGAATGTTTTGTGTTTATATGTCGTACGGGCGATTGTTCTGATAGTTGTAGCATTGTACATTCTGCTCTGTTAGCGATGTGTGCTAGCTTTTAGCTGAAGATATAACTGTATTGCATGCTTTAAATAAAATGATTGGGCTTTTTTTGCCGGTTTTAGCCGTGGGGTACACATGATGTACAGGAATTTAGCGACGGCATCTTCGCAATAAAAAGTTTACCTGCCGGTAATAATCGTATCGCTGCTATCAGACTACAAAAATGTCCGAACGGGGTGGAGCGGAACGCTCTGTAACCTGGAGGGGGCGGGGCATGAAATGTTTCACTTACATTTAAAGGGACCGCACCAAAATGAGTTGCTCTAAAGATGCTCCTCAGAACGGTATAAGGAGGGTCTGTGGGGCTACAATAACATGGAATTCAGACCAAACCACTGTGGTTCTACTTTACATAGACCACAAAGTGAATGATTTACATGTGAAAAGGAAGGATTTAAAAGCATGATATATCTCCTTTAAAACCAAAAATCAATTCACAAAATTAAAACTAAATCAATAAGGAAAGGACTAATGCCTAATTACACCCCCTTTCATCAAACCAGGCGTTTTAATTTCAAAATTTTCGCTTTCTGTTTTTGCCTAACTGTAATAGTTATAATAATACTGTTGGAACTTCTGGGCTTTTTGCCCAGAGATTTAACCAGGCCTATAGATAATACCCGTTCATAAAATAACACGACTTAAATTTGCAAAATACGGTGCTGAATAAAGTGCATAAAAATGGGGAATACTATCTCCGCTGATAAATTAGAGGGGGATTTAAAATATATGTATAAAAAAGATCCAGAGAATCTACAATTCCCAGTGTCAACAGGGGTGATGACACACCTGATATGGCAGCATTTCACAACATACAATCTTGAAACCTACTTAAAAAAACTTTTGTAGGTCTTGTTTAAGATGTGTAAAACACAATCCTCAAGGCAACATGAGACCTAAAAGAGGACAGTTTCCTCAACCAGCTTATCCATTTCAGACAATCCACATAGATTTTATAGAACTAACAAAAAAGTGGATCTTACAAATATTGTTTGGTTATCATTGATGCATTTTGCAAGTGGGTAGAAATCATTCCAACTGCTAAAAATGATGCCTTAACAGTAGCAAAAGCTCTATGCAAAACAATAATTGCTAATCATGGCATACCACAGACAATCTACTCAGATAATGGCCCACATTTTGTAAATGAAGTAATCCAAAATATGGCTGCTCATTTAGACATCAAGTTAAAAAATCACTGTGCTTATCAGGACAACACCCTACTTTTGGTCCCCTCCTCATTAGATATCATTATGGAAAGCTGGGGGCAAAGGGACGAGCCCTTACCCAGGCTACAGGCCCCCATCCTGGTCTAAAAATCCAACGTTCCAGTGCCAAATAACCTAAGTGTCACCATTGACATTTGGTATCGTGTTCCCACAATTGAAGCCTATGAGGAGGGGACGGAAAAAACACTTTGTATCAAATCCTGCCTTACCAGAGGCATGAGCTACTTTACCAGAGGCACGAGCTGCCTTACCAGAGGCACGAAACCTGGCCATATTTCCCTCCCCTCCTCATAGTCTCCTATTGTTGGAACCTGATGCCAAAAGTACACAGCCCCCTATCTCTATTGCTGAAAAAAGTGTCACCATGGACATTTGGCATAAGGTTCCCACAATTGGAGCCTATGAGGAGGGGACGAAAAAAAACACTTAGTGTTGAATCCTGCCTAACCAGAGGCACGAGCTGCCATACCAGAGGCACGAAGGCTGGCCAATGGCTACCCATGCCATGCAGTATAAACTCCATGCAGTCCCTTATGGAGTTTATACTGCATGGCATGGGAAGTCATTGGCCGTGGTCTAGTGTGGTCTCCATGCGTTATATAACCACGGAGGTCAAAGGTAGGGGCCCCTGGATATCTGGTGCAGTGCAGGACCACCTTTGGCTTCATGTACCCAGGCTATGGCCCTCCTTTCTGGGCTAAAAATCCACCGTTGGGGTCCCTGGATGACTGTCCCAGTGCCAAAAAACCTAAGTGTCACCATGGACATCTGGCATCGGGTTCCCACAACGGGAGCCTATGAGGAGGGGACAGAAAAAACCTGTCAAAACCTGCCTTACCAGAGGCACGAGCTGCCTTACCACAGGCACAAAGGGATGGCAAATGGCTACTTATGCCATGCAGTATAAACTTCATGAAGTCCCTTAATGGAGTTTATACTGCATGGCATTGGTAGTCAAAGGTCAAAGGTATGGGTCCCTGGCTCTCTGGTACAGTGGTAAAGTTCTCTGGCTTTATGTACCCTGGCTATGGGCCTCCATTCTGGGCTAAAAGTCCACTGTCAGGGTCCGTGGATGTAAAAAAACCAAAGTGTCACCATGAACATTTGGCATTGGGTTCCCATAATGCAATGCTATGAGGAGGGGACCAAAAGTAAGACACCCTACTTTTCGTCCCCTCCTCATAGGACTGCATAATGGAAAGCTGGGGGCAAAGGGACCTTACCCCAGGAACGTGACAGCCAATTAAGGACTAATAAAGCTCATATCTCCGCCTACGTTCCACCTACACGCTTGAAACTTTCAAGGTAGCGCCCTGGGGTTGGCGGCCACAAAATACTTAGAATAAAAGCCGGTCCAACATTCCCTGGGGTCGCGAGGTGTCTGCAAGTGTCCAACCATTTCCATGCTGCAGGTCCCATGTTTTTGGGAATATTGACAGGAAAATTGGACAAATGTGTTTGAAATCGTCTACTCTATCTATGCACATAAGCACATGTCTCCAAACACCTTCTAAACCAAACTCCTCACACGAGCCACAAAGGAGCCAGGGGAAAAGTTAATAGAGAATAATAAGATCTCCTTTAAAACATATCCAGAGTTGAGGAGGATTGGACATTGTTATATTTTTTAAAGCACTTCCAAAAACCTGCCTGTGGACATTTGGCATCAGCTCAAATGAATGGGACCTTGTGAGGTGGGGACAGCGAGGGATATCTGTCACTAAAAAAGCATTTTCATTGTTTTATAATTCAAAGGTGAAAGGTTACAAGTCAACCAAATTCATGGCATTGATGGCAGTAGTGGTCCTGTACTGCACCAGGGATCCTGGGGTCCAGACAGTGGTTATGTAGTCCAGAATGGGGCAAAAACCCTGGGTGCACAAGGTAGAGGTAGTCCTGCACTACTTTACCGGAGATCCAGGGGCCTATACCTTTGACCTTTGTTTTTATATAGTCCTATACGGAGGCCTACTGCCTGTGTAATTTGGTTGACCTTTGGTTCCAAAGTTGTGAAGGAATAAAAATGCATCGTTTTTGGGGCCTAAACCCATGGACGTTTGACAACGGGTTTCCAAAATGGGAGCCTATGAGGAGGGGTCCAAAATAAGGGAGCTGTGTACTTTTGGCATCGGGTTTCCACACTGGGAGCCTATGAGGAGGGGACCAAAATAAGGGTGCTGTGTACTTTTGGCATCGGGTTCCCACAATGGGGGCCTATGAGGAGGGGACCAAAATAAGGGGGCTGTGTACTTTTGGCATCGGGTTCCTACAATGTTAGCCTATGAGGAGTGGACCAAAAGTAAGAGGCTGTGTACTTTTGGCATCAGGTTCCAACAATGGGAGCCTATGAGGAGGGACCAAAAGTAGGGGGCTGTGTACTTTTGGACATGGCCCACTTCCGCCGAGACCTGCACCTGGCTTCTGACTCACGTGGGTTTGATGACCCTTGACCCCTAAACCTGACCTCCACTGTAGGTCCTCTGAGAAAGGGATGAAGTATGACCCCTGTGGACATGGTCAGTCGGTTTTCGCCTTCTGGTCACCTTGTGCAGTTTACGGCCAGCGGGCAGCCGGGGGGGCCCGTTGTTGAAATATGGCGTCGTTTGGTAAAAATTCCAACTTTTTGTCCCAAAATGGTCCGAATGAGTTCAAACTTTTACACGTTCACCCAGAGGCCAAGGGGCTTCGCCATGCCGATTCGCAGCTTCCTGGGAGGCCGGTGGCACAAAACAGCTTCCCTGACCTTTGCCGTCACATCCATGCCCACTGCGGGGCCCTGAAAGAGCCCCTGGGGCACTTAAAACCAATAAAAGGTCAAAGGTGCTGCTAAGACCCGAAGATGGCCCGGTCAGAAGGGACTTGTCTCTCGTGGCCACAGAGCCCTATGACAAAGGGTCGGATGAAGGGACATGTCCCATATGGCCACAGAGCCTATGAGAAGGGTTTCGGTGGAACGACAGCGCCTCCAAAAGTCCAAGTGGCGTCGGCACACGACCTATGAATGGTGGACGAAACATGTCCCTTTGGGTTTGTATTGGCCTATGAGAAATGGATGGCCCCATTGCCACCGGGGTGCAGTCTGAGCCCTTGACAATGTTAAATTCATTTTTCGTGTCCTTTTGGGAACGTTCGCCTTAGGCTCCTTGAAAACAAAATCTCCAATCCACACCTAACCGGATAAGCACATTTCAAGCACATTCATAGACGTTGCAAACCTGTAGGGGGCAGTAGTTCTCCCAAACCCTGCTCAGAGTAACTTTCTGTCGTCTATCTTCGGCACACAGCAGTCATAAAGCTTATAAAAGCAAACAAACAAAACGCGCTTTAACGATGGATGATGCCAACACAGAGAGAGAGTAAACACAGTTCGTACAAGTGATGTTGGAGCAATTTTTGATTCGCGGATAGTGACATTAAGGCTCTGAAAACTCAGTTTTCAACCGTCCACACGCTGATACTGAAAATGGAGAACACACAAATCTCCACTTTGGCCGTAGTTTTTAAAAAGATTTGTTTTTGGTGCCAAAAATCTCTGGTTACATGTGGATGACAGGCCAAAACTGCAGAAAAATATCCCGGTTTGTGAGATACCCGGCTACGTGTGGACTAGGGCTGAACAATTTTGGAAAATAATCTAATTGCGATTTTTTTTTTCTTCAATATTGCAATTGCAATTTAATTTGCAATTATTTTTATCGGGCTTTTCTTTTCCTTTTTTTTATTTATACAAGCATTAATTCAGGATATTATAATCAGATTTTTTTATACATAATTTATTCTATTCCATAGGCTAGACTTATTTTAAGGCAAAGGCAAATGAAGCATGGCTGAATATAAACAACTTTTTCTACTTAAATCATCACATTCGATGTGATCGCGGTCGTTATGCAATCAAGGTTTTCTGGGATGTAAGCATGCTTAAAGCAACAAGCTCTGATTTTTAATTCTCCATCGATCTAATGCATTTTCAGATTCTGGTATGACTCCGTAGTGCGGTTTGATCACAGGTCAGTTGTTGCAAAATACTCCACTGTTTTTGGTGCGGCTTTAACTTTCTCTCTGCATTTTTTATACAGCGCAGATGTATAAAAAATGCAAATGTGGCTAAAATGTGTTAGTGAGATTAAATCTTAGTTTATTCATCATGCTTATCAAAGCATACCCTTGGCTATGAACCCCGTTAAAGCACAAATTATTTCGGTGTGCCGTTTTTTTTTTTATGTTCGTAAGGGAGAGATTCTTTCAAACAGCTCGGTCAGCGATCCCTGTCGGCTGGAAGTTTGTTTAATGAAAATTGAAACACTGTTGGCGTTCATTTTAGCCGTGCAACTCTCATATATGTTGGTGTGATGTTTTTAGTTGTTGATAAAGTTTCGCAGTGTACCTCGTGAGGCAGGTTCTGCCTTACCTGACGTTGCGCAGCATCAACGTTTTCATAGCCGATATAATTTCCCACAACTGATGTACTGTTCCTCTAAGGTACCAAATATTGTGAGGCATTGGATTCTGTTAAGCTTTAGACCATTTTATAACAGGTTAAAATGCAATGTTTCATTCTCTCCCTGCATTGTTTGAGCTGTTTGCAACTCACGTGACTTTACCAGACATGTTTACATCAAGTCAAATCGCAGCCTTTGCGATAAGAAAATCTAATTTTGTTACATTGCAATTTAATTGCATATGCAATTCATCGTTCAGCCCTAGTGTGGACAGGGCATAAGATTGTTGTAAAGGAAAGAGTAAAAGTCCTTCTCAGACTATAACTGCCATGGAGCACTGCAGAAACGTGACTCAAATGGCAGATTGTTGTAAATTGAAATATACACCTGCAAAAATACCCCTGCGATAAGACAATAAGCTCATTTTGTTGGTCATTTTGTTTGGGCAATTTGGAAACATACAAGCGCCAACTATGTTTGCACTACCAAGTTCTTTCTTACCATCTCCCGCAGTAGAGTACAGAGTGAAAGCCCTACTCAAACTATAACTGTCATGGCGGACAGAAGTGATGAAATTGAGACTGCATGTTCATGTAGTTGTATTCAAAGTCTGCAAAACAACCCTGCAGATAACAAGGAAGTATTTCTGAGACGCTCACATCTTTGAGGGGAGTAGTGGTACCAGTTAATAATAAAACATTGGTTAAATTAAGGAGTTTTGTGGCAGACAATGCCTTATTTAGAGGCGGCACTTTACCTGCACTATTAACTCCCATTATATGCATATACGCTGATTGCGACTAGATATAAACTTCTCTTGAAGACTCCATGTTGCTCCAAACTTGTCTGGGTGAGTAGGTAAATGTAATGCATGTTTGTAAATAAGGCCTAAGAAAAAATAAATGAATTTCCCCTTTATGAAACAGGCCCTCAACCAAGAAGACTTAATTACACACTCAGTTAATTAATCACAGACATTCCTATCTTATCCAAAATCTTTAAAGGGCCTGTATCATGCAAAATCTAATTTTCTTTGTTTTCAACCATCTGGTAATGCAATTTTCTCATAAAAACCCCACCAGAGTGGTTTTTGGCTTAATTCATACATGTCTGAGTAATCCTCTTGAATTCTGCTCTCTGAGCCGCTGCCCCTCCCTCTCCTAGAAAACGACTGAGTGTTCAACTAGTGACATCACTAGCTGAAAAGTGCTAGAGGTGTCTGCAACCCCCTGCAGGCAGAGCAGCTTACCTATGCTAGAGTTCCAAACACACCCTCCTCCTTCTCAAAGCTCATTGCTGCTTTGGTTTTTGGCAGCTTAATACACATTTTTTTGTTGGATTTTTTACTTTCTCTGTGGAACATCCATTTGGTTGTATGGATTACAGGACTTTATTCTACATTCCTAAAAACAGCCGCTGGATCAAAGAACACAGACGCCTAATGGACAAAGAAGTAAGTGTCTACATGTTAATGCTAATGTCTGTTAGCCATTTATCAAACTGCTAATGTGTGGTTTATTAATTGATCTTGGGCAGCTCAGAATGTTCAGTAAATGGGTGCAAACAACACCCACAGCTTTTTTTTCTATACTGGACTGGAAAGATTTGATTGCTGGAATCAGCTTGTCGTTTTTGGCTCTGTCTAAAGCCTTGAGATTTACCAACTGAAATTGACTCAGTTTTTTTGACAAATAAAAAATTAACCAAACGTCTGAGCCCTTAATATAACAGAGTTTCATTGTGGTACTTTGTGCTTTTCAAATTCACTGTAAGAATACTGCTTGAGAGGAAGCTCAGCACTGAGGAAGAGGAGTGGAGCGTGGAGATAGGGGGCGTTTATAGAGAAACAAGCTGTTTTACCTAGTGGTCCAACATTAATTACAAGATACGAGTTACATTTTAGGACAAATTAATACTGTATAATACCAACGGGAACATTTTAGCATATATGTCTATCCCAGAAGTTGAAAGCTGTAAAATAGCATGATAAAGTCCCTTTAAGAAAATAGTTGCATACATCTAAATGTGTTTCAAGAATCTCAGTCAGGTTTTAAAGCTCATCATAGCACTGAAACAGCCTGAGTGAAAGTTACTGATATTCTCATGGCCTCAGAAAACAGACTTATGACGGTTTCGGTCTTAGATCTCAGTGCTGCTTTTGGCACAGTCGATCATAATCTTCTCTTCGCAAGGCTTAAACATGTTGCAGGGATCAAAGGAACAGCACAAGGCTGGTTTAAGTCATATTTGTCAGACAAATTCCAGTTTGTTCATGTAAATGATAAGTCTTCACACTCAAGGGTTACTTGTGGAGTACCACAGGGTTCTGTGCTTGGACCAATTCTTTTTACTATACAGTATGCATGCTTCCAATTAGTAAAATAATTAGACAGCATGGTTTAAATTTCAACACTTATGCTGATGATACACAACTATATTTATCCATAAATCCTGAAGAATCCAATCAGTTAGATAGACTACATGCATGTTTCGAAGACATAAAAACCTGGATGACTGAATTTTGTACTTTTAAATTCAGACAAGACAGAAGTTGTCGTCTTTGGATCAGAAGCCCAAAACAGGAAACTGCTTAATCACTTACTTCATCTGCATGTCAACTTTCAGAGCTTTTTTTGGCCAGGGCATGGCATTTAAATCCGATATTAAACAAGGTTGCAGGTTTTATTTCTTTCCCCTCCTGAATATTGCTAAAATTAGAAACATCCTGTCCATCAGTGATGCTGAGACTGAGGCTGGACAACAGCAAGAGTTTAAGATTTTTCCTCTCCACTGTTGCCATGTGCTTGCTCAGTATGAGAGATTGCTAAAGAATTGCTGTGGTTGGAGTCTGCATGTACAATCTGACGTCAATGACTTCACAGAGTCTGCTGGGATTGCTTAAATAGAAAACATGTTTTTAATTGCCGCTATATAAGAAAACTGAATTTAATTGAATTACTCTTTATTGGTTCATCATGTATGCAAACTACCAATAATAATAATAATAACAACAACAACAACAATAATAATAATAATAATAATAATAATATATATATATATAGTTTTTTTTCTTTTATTCAAAAGATACTTTATTTCACTGTATACAAAAGAAAATTCAAAGTGTACCCCATCAGTTTAATGAATGTTAACTTTGTATTTGATGCTGTTTGAGGAGATGCTTGTGTGAAAAGATGCATAGTTTCAGGTTTACGGTATATGTGAGGTTTCACCTTGTGCTGCGTTATTCGTGGACACGAGAGCAGAAAAAGGCCAACTCCCTGCTTCACAGCACAAGGTCAGCTTTGTTTCATCCTGGCACACGGGGATATAAAATATAAAAAAGTTAGTTTTCTGTGAGCATACTGGGTGATGTACAGTAGAAATATCAGAGAGGATGGTGAGGGTTTTCATCCTTGTTAGTATTGGCAAACTGTAAAATGAGTTCTCTTAGTATCTTCGCTATCAGCTGACAACAGTGAGTAAAGATAGCGCTTAAGATACACTATCTTCACACAGACTACTTTAAAGGAAAAACTTACAGTTCCACTGATCACTAACCGTATCGAGCTCATCTTTATCTGAAGTCAGCACAGTCAAGACCATTAGACTCAAATCTCAGGGTATTGAATGAACTTCTGTTAAAAAAGCTGATGTAAGGTAAGCTCTTTAGATTTATTTACTTACAGCCACAACTTCAGTGTAAACCTGCCTCATCTTTCCTCTCTTCTTTCCACTGCTGCTTTTTCACTTTTGCCCAAACTGCTGTTTTTTCCCTATCTATTAACTCTGGCACATACTCAAACTTAGAGTAGAATGTTCTTGTGGAAAAAAAGAACAATGTAAAATCCTCAGACAAAAAACATGATCTGAACAAGGTTTGAGATGAAGAGCAGTCCAGTCTTCTGATGAAAATTTTAAAGCATATTACTCTTTGGAAATCATTTTCTTGATGCCAAAACCTATTTTATGTCTTTCAAACTGTGGTACTTAATTTTTTTCCCCTAGATTTTATCTAAAGAAATTAGAAGAAACTATGTCTTCATGAACGAATACAGGTAAGTATCTAAAGGTCTTTTCTAAGCTGTCTTATCTGTGTGGACACATCAGCTCATGCTTTGGGTTTCGAAGCCTTTTAATGTGTGTGGGATTTACAGGTCAGAGTTAAGGAATTTCTACCTTCTAACATTTGCTAACATTGACAAGACTGGGTAAAAAAGCAGTCAAAGTTGCCTGGTGACTGTTGATGACCCCATTGAATCAGTCAGTTGTTTCACTAGAGAAGGTGGGGTAGGTCTATCTCTCCATGACCATCCTGTCCTTCATCTTATTATGGCAATACTCAGTGCAAAGACTCAGAACTTTTAAATGGATACTTCAGTATTTTTTAACTGAGGTACTGATTAAACCAGCAGATGTTTTTCTTGTAGTTTTCATGAAGTATAAAATCAGATCAGCTTGTGCCTGAATCTTAACTCTGAGTGGCACCAGGACTACAGCATAAATCTATAAATTATATGTAAATGTATATGTTAATTTTTACACTCCCTTAGTTTTCATTTATGTAGTGACACTAACCAAACAGGCATCACATGTTCTGTTTTCAGCACATATTTCACACAGGAAGACAATGCATTGCCTCCATCTTTAATTCCAATGTAAATAAGCATCAGCTTTTGTATAAATAACATCCAATGTAAGCATGACATCAGGTTAAAGATGAATAAAACTGTGCTCATGTGAATGGTTCTGATGTTTCTAGAAAGGAAGTCTTTCAAGACAATACAAACCTGCTTTGGGCCTGGTTATTTTTGAACTACCCATAAGCTTCAGCCTTGTGGGGACCATATGATCTGGATTAATTATTTCTAAATGCATGAATTCAAAAAATGTATACAGCACTTTTCCAATCACTCGGACCAATCAAAGCTCAGCTTGAGAAAACAACAAACAGTTGACCTGTTTGCTTTAGGTAGGAGATTATCACTTCAACAAAACATCAGTTCAAATATTTCATAATCATCTTTTAAATGAACAGCCTGTCAAGATCTACTGTTTAAAGTTAGACATATAATATAAGTGTCAAATCATAGGTTTGTATCACAGCACAGAGTCCAGATTAAAATGAGAAGCACAGAACTGAAAACTTGGCTGTAGTCTCTAATTGCATCTACAACTAACAGAGCTGTGAAATTGAGCTCAGATCAGTTGAGTGAAGCTGTTCTGCTCTAGGTTTTTTATATTTTATTTTTAAAGATGAAAATATGAGATCTGAGAAGACAAAATTATATTTATTTTATATAAATTCTGAGCATTTTGTCTTTGTGTGTTCTTTTTGTATCATAATAACATAATTTTTCTAGCGATATCCAACCGAGTTCGGTGTTTTCCGAAAAAAGATAAACACTAGGGCTGCAGCTGGTTTAACCAAGGACAGAAACACTTCCAATTGTAGTTCTTTAGCCTCAAACCAATAGAAGCACAGACCAGTAAGACTATTTTTGCTCTGCAAAGATGCCACAGATATCGAGCTGCTCCCTAACACACCCACAGCCTTATTCCCACAGTATGTGCTGAGTTTGGTTTGATCCGAATGGTCGGGCAGCAGCAACAAAAACACAACAGCTCAGAGTCCAGCATGAGGAGATTATCACATTGCATGTCTGCTAAGCCACATCTGCTGTGAAGTGTCTTTGTGGCTCTGAGATTATGTATTGTCCATCAGGTGTTTCTTCGCTGTGCTTTACATCAAGTAAACAATCTGTGTCAATCCTGGTCTCTATTGTGGATGTCGCGAGTCCATTTGATCATAGTTTCTGGAGAGCGATAGAGGAAGATGAGCTTGGAGTAAAGCTCCTCTTCCAGCTCCAGTTCGCCTGTTTCACGAACCTTCAAACACAGAGACATTGGTTAATTAGACCAATAAATGTTCCAGCACACTACCTAGAACCAAGAAATTAATCATTTAGTTTTTTACTGTCTGACGTCAAACCAGACTAAACTTTTCCTGTTTTAGGTCAGCTGGGATGAATAAAATTATCCTTATTTGCTAAATGCTGCAATAACAAGACAGGATATTATTTACGTTCAGTTAAACCAACCTCAATTACTCCTCCCAACAGGTTTACACATTAACTGATATTTTAATTTGACCATCACACTCCATAACACCCGGACACAGACATAACTTGAATCTGTTCTGATTTGTAAAGGGATCTAAAGATTAAGGAAATGGCTAAGAGGCCTTCCAACTTTAAAGACTTGGAGTTAAATCATAGAAATAAGAGGAACCATTACAAGCTTTTAGGTTTGATATAATTTTAGCAACATGTAGAAACAGAGATTGTTTTGTTTAAAATGTGTATTTCATTAACATTTTAAAATCTTTCGGAAGGTTTCATTCCCAATCAGAAAGAAACTTCTTGGTTGGATGAAATTGATCTACAGTTGTGGCCAAAAGTTTTGAGGACAACACAAATATTAGTTTTCACAAAGGTTGCTGCTAAACTGCTTTAAGATCGTTGTTTCAGTTGTTTCTGTGATGTACTGAAATATAATTACAAGCACTTCATACATTTCAAGGCTTTTATCGACAATTACATGACATTTATGCAAAGAGTCAGTATTTGCAGTGTTGGCTCTTCTTTTTCAATATCTCTGCAATTCGACTGGACATGCTTTCAATCAACTTCTGGGCCAAATCCTGACTGGTAGAAACCCATTCTTTCATAATCACTTCTTGGAGTTTGTCAGAATTAGTGGGTTTTTGTTTGTCCACCCGCCTCTTCAGGATTGACCACAAATTCTCAATGGGATTAAGATTTGGGGACTTTCCAGGCCATGGACCCAGAATTTCAACATTTTGGTCCCCATTTTGGTCCCCATTTTGGTCCCCACTGTAGTTATCACTTTTGCCATAAGGCAAAAGTTATCACTTTTGCCTTATGGCACAGTGCTACATCGTGCTGGAAAAATGCATTGTTCTTTGCCAAAATGTTGTTGGATTGTTAGAAGAAGTTGCTGTTGGAGGGTGTTTTGGTACCATTCTTTATTCATGTCTGTGTTTTTAGGAAAAATTGTAATTGAGCCCACTCCCTTGGATTAGAAGCAACCCCACACATGAATGGTCTCAGGATGCTTTACTGTTGGCATGACACAGGACTGATAGAAGCGCTCACCTTTTCTTCTCAAAAACTCGGAAAGAGGCTCCATTGGAGACTATGACTTTGCCCCAGTCCTCAGCAGTCCATTCAGCATACTTTATCTTTCAGAAGATCAAGCTGTCCCTCATGTTTTTTTGGAAAGAAGTGGCTGGCTTTGCTGCCTTTCTTGACACCAGGCCATTTTCCAAAAGTCTTTGCCTCACTGTGCATGCAGATGCGCTCACACCTGTCTGCTGCCATTCCTGAGCAAGCTCTGCACTGGTGGCACACCTATCCCGCACCTGAATCCTCTTTAGGAGACGATCATGGTGCTTGCTGTAGTTTCTTGGACTCCCTGAAGCTTTCTTAACAAGAATTGAACCTCTTTCCTTGAAGTTCTTGATAAACCTATAAATACTTGGTACAATCTTAGTGAACACAATATCCTTGCCTGTGAAGCCATTTTTATGCAATGTAATGATGGCTGCACACGTTTCTTTGCAGGTCACCATGGTTAACAATGGAAGAACAATGATTTCAAGCATCACCCTCCTTTTAACACATCAAGTCTGCCATTCTAACCCAATCAGCCTGGCCTAATGATCTCCAGCCTTGTTCTCATCAACAGTCTCACATGAGTTAACAAGACGATTACTGAAATGATCTCAGCAGGTCCTTTAATGACAGCAATGAAATGCAGTGGTATTTTCATGGCAAAGAAGGACTATGCAATTCATCTGATCAATGTTCATAAGATTCTGGATTTTATGCAAATGGCCATTATAAAAACTTAAGCAGCCACTTTTCCAATTTCCAATATTTATGTAATTCTCCAAAGTTTTGGCCATGACTGTATTCATTCATTGGCTTCTGCTTATCCAAGATTAAATCACAGTGTAAAAAAACAAAAAAATAAACAACATGTCGACATGTCTAGTTATGTGGCTCATTCTGAGGGATCCTCATCTTCAACTGCATCCTCACAAGACTTTGACTTTTGTTTTGGGGTTGATTTACATATTTCATATGGTAGAAGAACCTCCCTCCCTCTGACATGCAGCTGGACATTGTCATGCTGTGGATAAACAAATTAATGTGACGTCTTCAGGTTTCCATATTCGCCAACTATCCCGATTTTCCCCGGAGAGTCCAGAATTTCAGTGTCCCACCCAAAAATGTCCTGGAGCCACCATTCTCCTGAATTTCTCGATATCTGACAGCGTTGAATATAATGTATGTGTCTTTTGAGAGGGGGATGGAGAATAAAACATGTTTCATTTGCATTTTGCCAGATGCTATGGGGTACAGTTTCCTCATTCTGGACATAAAATTCCTTCAACTGTTGGTGAAATTCCCCGTTTTGAATCCAAAATATGTCACCTACGTTATTCGTATATGTCCGAGGAGGAAATCAATCAGCTGTACCCTGTGCTCAATGTCTAATTGCACAAAACTACTGGTTCTGTACGGTTACATGACATTTATATTCAGCCTGTAAATATAATAATGCTGTAAAACCATATTTGAAAAGAATGAAGAATTAAATAAACATTGTGAAGGCACCCAGTAAAAGAGTCACTGGAGAGAGAATTTTGGTGGTGCTCCGTTTCATCCTGGCAAACTGGTATAACTTGACACCTCTAGTACAAGATATATGAAAAGATTTGCACTTTGTATGGTTCTATTTAATTTATTATCATAATGATAATGATGGTCAATTTGTTTATGTCATATTCAACTGAAGTTACTGTTATCTTTTTATGAAACAGATTGTCTGTTACTCTTTAGACGTAAAAAGCTGGTTGGTTGCATATATTATTTTATATACTAGTTGATTTTTAAAAAGCGTTCGCAGGCTGCAATATGCGAGTAGCAAATGGCAGCAAAGGCAATAAGAAAAAAGCAATAATAGCGGTAAATATGGTCTTACATTATTTCTATGACAACGCTGCCGTCTTTTTCTGTCATAATCTGAAAAGTAACCAGCTGATGATCTCCTCTAGGGTAGGCATGTTTGTTTTGTTTCTACCCTACTTATACATACACTCTATCCAGTCAGAGTTTTGTATTTTGTAACTATTGAAATTATCCAGTACTACGTGCAGTGCACAAGCAATTATGTACTCAAGACGATGCTTGTGTCAACACAGGCAAGTATATTCTTGGCCTGAGACTCCAGACACTGGACAGTGTTTCAACAGGTGGATAGAGAAATAGACCAAATAATGCCACCCTGTAAATGTACAGTCAATCTTTTCTTCAGCTATCCTGATTCTCTGATGTTTTGGTTCTTCTGCGGTATCAACTTGATTTGGTCCGTTGCATTAGCTGGGCGGAAAAACAATTGTAAATGCACTCGTAACTCGTGTTACTGAAAGTATAAGTAATGAGTTACATTACTCAGTTACAAAAAAAAAAAAAATTATATTCCCGTAACTCATTAATTTTTTAATGTACTACTCCCAACAGAAATCTTGTGTGACCCAAAACAGGACAAATTTAGCCTGATTTAACTTCAAAATATGGAGGGAATGGTGCTGTGTCTTCTTAGTTTATCTAAACTTGTGGTTTCAACTGTATCTGTTGATCTGCACTAACCAGGAAGATGTCAGTGCAGAGCTTCAGGATACGGTCCACGCAGGGGAGCTCCTCAAACATGATGGAGTGGGAAATCTCACTGAAGAAACCCCGCACAAACTTCCCAATGACCAGGACCACGGACACGTAAAGACCCATTATCCTTTGAGGATGAGGAGGAGGACATGTTAGAAAAATCAGTTCCAACCAGAAAAATAAACAGAGCTTCATCAGTCTGACCAATCAATCCACTAACATTTTCTCTTTCAGTTATAAAGTTGTTCTATTAATTTATTATTAGTTCAGAAACAACTGAAATCTGATTGTTTACTGTGCCTGAAACAATGAATGATCTGACTTATCACTGATGGTATAATAACCTGAGTCAAACTACTATAGTTTCCCAGAAATACCTTTGTTTGGCTCCAGATGTAGATGAACCATTCTGCCTTACATTACAATGAGACCCATTGGGAAGTATTATTAGCACCACAGAAAATCTTTGTCCTTTGTGTGTTTTCCAGAAAGAAACAGGAGGACTCTATTTAACAGACCTTATGTAAATTAAACTCATAGGTCAACTGTTGCTTACATGTTGACATATTGATTAATTTCTACTGTTCACTTATGTTTTATTTGCAGCTTAGTTTAGTATTAATTGACAAAATAAAACAACACAAAAAAATATCTGCAAATTGTCTAAAATTGGCATTTGACATCAGTGAAAAGATAAGAATCAAAACAACTAGATTTCTAAAAGTCTTTTTAAAAAGTTTTTAAAAAACTTTAAAAAGTAAATAGTTGGCAACTGATGATGTCTCTTACCCATATCCGGCCAGGAATCCAAGGCTTGGTGGGCTGACTTTGTCGTTGAATATAACCATGGGGAGCACACTACATGATTGCCTGCAGTTTGCAATGGCAATGTCCCACCACTCCTGGTTCACAGAGCTGTTGTTCAGAGAACGATCACTCATAAGGGACAGAGTGATGCTCTGGTAATCAGCTTCATCATCTGCAAGACCACCAGCTCAGTTAAATACATTCTGACAGGAAAAATAAAGTGCCTTGCATAGCATGCAGCCTATTGAATTTTTTTAGATTTCTTTGTTTAAACCAGCAACTTCATTGTATTTTATCTGGATTTATGTGGACAAAAAAGCACCAACACATAGAAGAGCTATTTGTGAAGTGCAAGGAAAATTATACATCTTTCATATAAATGTGTGACATAAATTTATTTTCAGAGTCAGAGCTGTTTGGCACCAACATTTGCTGGATCTGTGAACATCAGCTTTCTCATTTAAATGCATGGCTGGACTTGACTGTGCATTCTAACACATACTATGCTTTGATCAGAACAACTCCATTGAACTGTAGCTCTGGCTGTAGCTTGTGGGTTGTCTTGCTGAAAGTGAACCTGTTTACTCTGTAATGTTGACCTCTGAGGCCAGATTAAATCTGACACAGCTCAACTCTCCTTACTGACTGGGTTACTTCTAAAACCAGCTGGTTGAAATGTAAGTTTCTGCAACATCTTTCAGAATTATTTTAAAAAGCATTTAAAACTCATGTATTGCTTCCCTTCCACTTCACATTATGTAAGTCGTTGTGCTTGTCTTCAACATAAGATTCCAACAAGCCTTTGTGGTTCTAACGCAAAATGAAAAACTTCAGATGGTATTAATATGATTGGTGCTGTAGATGCTAATGTTTAGCAGTCTGATTGTGTTTTTTTTTCTATGCTATTACATTAAATTGAATTTGGAAGTAACGGAGACTGTGACCTTTATATAGCTGACTGACTGGTTTGGCCTCCGCTCCATTGGGGGCACGCATGTAATTAGGGAACATATTAGGGATAAGCCTGGGATGTGAGGAAAACAATCTGTTAGCAGTGAATTTTAAAAAAATGTTATTGATAAAATGTCTGTATTCATACATCACAAAAGCTGTTTCTATTAGTAACTTACACAGGTTCAGTCCGATTGCCAATCAGTAAAGATGCCAGCTCTGCTCTGACTGGGTTTCCAGGTTCCAGGTCAATCGAATGTTTGCCAAAAGTGTGTTCAACTGTTCCACCTTTACCTAGGTCTCTGTCAGGGAACATACACATTCACAGAGGGGTCCAGTATTTACACAAGAGTCAATATAGACTGTATGAGGGACGCAGTAAACAATACAATAACAGGCTTAAAATTCAGACACTGCCACACAACTGGAATATGTCTCACCTCTGGAAGGTCCAGGCCAGACGGAGGGTCAGATCAACAGAACTTCCGAGAAGCTCTTTAATGACCTCTTGCCTGCTGGGGGGGCTGATCCTCCACACGGACCCTGAGCTACCCTCAATCATAGCCGTCACAATGTCCTCATAACTGTACAGGGTGATGAACTGCATCGCTACCTAATCACAAGGACACACAAAATTTAATATTATACATTTCAGAGACCTAGAAGCAATTTTAGTACTCACTGAGTGTATGGAGTAATTATGATGAAAACATTTTTTAATACAATATTTATATATTTCTCGAAACACAAAGACTAAAGATAGTGGTTAAGAGAAGACAGTACTCACTGCATTGTCTCCAAATGTTTTGGTGAGTTCATCATACTCAGCAGCTGTGAATGGTTTGATTGACTGCTGCTGCACACTCATGGTGAACAATGGCTGGAATACACAGGCAACAACATGGTGTATCACAGTTAAATGTATGAATTGGTTCTTTTAATAGTTGCTTTCAATCATTATTTATTTAGAGATGCACTTTTTGCGGTCACAATGAATTGTGTACAAATTGGATTCCTCTATAGTAACTCAATTTATACATAATTTATTGTGACCCCCAAAAAGCCCCTAAGCCTTAATAACTATGGGTTAGAGGAGTTTGTCGGCACTGTCATCTGTCACATGTCCCTCTTTGGCCAGCCAGCAACTCAAATGTTGTGGAATTAAGGCTCAGTGGAGAATAACTTTACCATCTACCCTTGTAGCACAGTGTTGCTTTAAAGCAAAAAATAAAAAATTCAATTCATATATTACTGGGACTCCAAAGCACCATCAAAATTGGGTGAAATATTTTTTCCCCAAAAATTCAAAAGTCATGCCAGTAGAAAGATAAAGATAAATGTTTCTACTCAGCTGAAGAAAGTTATGGGTTATCCTTTCATTGACTTGTTCTTGGTATCTTCTCAATGCTTGAAAGGGTTCATAGTCACCAGCTGACATTGTAATGTAGAGCTGTGTATCAATGCATAATTATATGAACTTATTATTAGTTAAAATTTAAGCTAGCATGACCATGTGGATATAAAATAGGAGGAGCGACAATATGGAACCTTGGGGTACCATGCATGTAATTTTGGTCAACTGTGATGAAAAGTTACATAATGACACAAAAAAGTCTTTAACTAAGAGTGGAAGTAGTAAAGCACTGTACTAGAAATTCCAACCCATTGCTCTAATAGTATATCGTGGTCAAAAAGTAGTTGCTGCTCAGCTTCATTCTCACCTAATGCAGAATGGACTTTATGAAAAGTTTCAATCTGTCTTTGGTCCTACTCAGCACAGAAACTGCTCTTTTTAGAAACATCAATGATCTTTTGATGATTTGGCAGTTGATCCTGGTTTAATTTCAGTCCTTTTTCTTCTGGATTCTTTTGAGTTCTGCTTTTGATACAATTTCTCATTCTACCTTCTATAAGGTTATCCTCACTTGGTATTCCCATTATTCCTTTAGCCTTGTTCATATCCTACCTTTCCTACCTTTCAATTTGTTCAATTGAAAACATTTTGGTCATTGTCCATTTCTGTCACACTTGATGTAATTTTTGATAATTCGCTATCTTATATCAATAATCTTACTCGGTCCGCTTACTTTTATTTACACAATATTAATCGCCTTTGTCCTTCTCTTTTCTTACATTCTAAATCTACTTTTGTCCATGGTTTTGTGACTTCAAGTATTGATTATTGTAATTCTCTTCTTTTCTTTACCACATAAATCTCTTCACAAGCTTCAACTTGTTAAAAATACAGCTGCCGTGTCATTACAAAAATTCCTTCTTTTCATCATATTCCTCCACTTCTTCATGATCTCCTCGGGCTCCCATTAAAATTTAGAATTATTTTCAAACTTTTACTGTATACATTCAAGACCATTCATAACCTTGCCCCCCCTCCTATCTTTCTGATCTCCTTTATAAAGCCCCCTGTTCCCATGTTCTGAGGTCCTCTTCTGCTGTTCACTTCTCTGGGCCTTCTTTTCGCCTTAGCACTTTTGTTGTCTAATTTTATTGTTCATATCATAATTAATACTGTTGACTATGAATGACCTGCTCAGCATTTTAGGCCTCTGATGCCGATCTGATCTTTTAACCTCAAATCAGATTCGATTTCGAGTCCCGATCTAATATTTTGCCTTTAGTATTGAAATTTATAAAACCTTAATATATTTTTAGCAAGTAACTCAATGTAACTTTTTATAAGACTAATTTAATTAATAAGAATTACCATTATTGTTGTAAATCCAATGAAATCAAGATCTTACAGAGAATTAAAAATCAGCTTCAGTTTAATATTTCAGACAAAAGTAAAAAGCAAAAGACTTTTAGTTGGTACAGTATTATAATGAAAGTATTTCCAGCTGTCTATATTCTGGTGTGCAAAATGCTACCTTCACATTGTTCTAAGATTGGAAATTACAGTGTTATTACTGGTGTTTTCACTATAAGCTGAAAATTCCAATTGCTCCTGTAGGCTTCATAGATTTTCAACACTATTTGAATGCACCAGAGGTGCAGTTCAGCTTACTTTTTTCTCTCCTGCTGCAGGAGCTAACAGAGAATTTTTTCTGTGTTTATTTTGGTTTATTGTTGCATGTAAATGCCATGAAGTGATTTTCTATTACTTCAATATATAGTTTAAAGAATGGTTAAGTATATTTGTTTACATTTACCCATATTACAATTGTATGTCTGCAATGCTGATTTGTGGTAATTAAGAGTCCTTGTTTGCAAAGCTATGGAGGTTTGAATTATTGCTTTCATAAAAATTGTCACAACTCATCAGCTATTATAGCCAATCTCTGATCACTGAAAAATGTGAAAATATCGGTCCAATCTGATCTAGAGATTGGGACAGCCCTACTGTTGACCATGGTATAGTACATATATTCTTATTGTTGGTACAATCCTGTCGGTTCGGTATGCATGTGTACTGCACAAATCAAACAATGGTACCACAATACAGCTGCAATGATCCTTAAAAAAAATCATTCGTAGCCAGGTTTTGGATGTGATTTGGCTTTTTTCTTCTCTATAGTCTTACAGGAATATTTCAATCTTATGTGAATTGATTTATTAAGCATTATTAAATGCCTGTAGAGACTATGGCATTTAAGAGATCATTAGATGTCATTGAGGAGGCCTTTCACCTCATCCCCTCTAGCTACATCTAAGTGTTTTGGATTAATCTTGTAAGGTAGACAACAATCTGTGTTTGGGCAAGAGCTGCTTACAGTAGTTTTGTAAATACGGTTATTTTTTAGTACACTAAAGGTTTATTTAGTTTCATACTAAAAGATTAAAGTGCACAATATTGCCTGTTGGTTCTTACAGTACTTATGCCATAGAATAGGGCTGTCACGATCTCGATTTTGTATCAAAATCGATCGAAATTACATTATGACCTTGCACATCAAAATCGAAAAGAGGATCGTGATAACCTCCTGCCATGTTTTTATCCTGTTTCCCAAACAGGACTCCATAGCAACATTTAGCAGACAACCGTCTCATCACAATTCAATTCAATTCAGTTTATTTATATAGCGCCGTTCCACAACAGATCTCATCTCAAGGCACGTTACGAGAAGAGTTATTACAATATAATGTTTAATGTAGAAATTAGAGAACCATAGAAGATTGCGTCGTGTAATTCACAGCAATCCCCCACACTGGGCAAGCATGAAGTGTCAGTGGAAAGGAAAAACTCCCTTTTAACAGAAAGAAACCTCCGGCAGAACCAGGCTGAGCACAAGTGGTCATCTGCCGAGACCGTCTGGTTTGGAGAATACAGAACAGAGATACAGAATAGAGACACAGAAAGAGCAACAGAGCTGATGCAGACGTTTGTTGCAGGACGTGGAGAACTTTCCGTCACCGCAATGCCATCTTAAGGAACCACACATTGCATTTTCCCCAAGAACTAAATCTCACCAGTTCTTATACAATTTATAAAATCACCTGGTAACATTATTAACTGCCAATATCACATCCCCTGGGATCAGAGTACATGTCTAGAGGGCATATTAGCTGACGAGCAAGTAGCTAAAGCTCGACAGCCAGGACAGATGAAGCAGCGGGAGCCAGAGCTAAAGCCACTCCTTCTACTCTCACATCACCGGTGAGGAAATTTTGAGTTCCTGACGAGTTAAGTCCACATTCGTATTGTAAAAAAGAGGACCACCAACTTGCATTTTGCTCAGTCCTATCTGGAGCATTGTGTAGGTATTTTTTTCTGCAATAACCATAAACAGTCCCTAAATGGCAGCAAGCCTCCGTTAGTATTAAACAATACTGTTAAACTAAATAAATTAATAAATAATTTGACAATGAATGTCTAATGTGATACATTACGCAAGAATAATAAAAATGGCATCACTTTTGTCTTTTGAAATAAGATTTACTGTACAAAATTTCATAGAGCTCGGTACTGTAAAAGGAAATAAATAAATAAATACAAATTGTGAATTGAATCGAATAAATGGAGAATCGTGACACCCATACTATAGAAGATATTGAATTAGTTTCAATGTGTATAAAAAATGCAATTACCTCATAACCACCCAGTTTGAAAGTGACTGTGACATCAATTGGGTGGTTAACCACACCCACCACTGATCTGACCAATGAGATGAAAAGAAGGGGAAACCAGATGATACATATTAAGAACAAAATAATAAGTCCACCCATGCCATATTTCACAATCTTCTTCTTCTTCTGCCCCTTCGGTTGTGGGTATTTCTGAAAAACAAGACAGAGATCATATAAATAAAATGCATCTTTATGACCAGTTGAAACTTGAAACAATAGCATGACAGACAAGGGGGAAGAGAGCTGTAGGACCAAGGCCCAACATACTTTAAGTATTTTACAGGGAAATATAAAAATTAGTATGTCATAACCACATTAAATAAAAGGGTCAGGCTGTTTTTTGCCCCAATTCTCCCCTTCTGCCATGCCCCTATTATTGGGATGGTTTAAAATGGTTTTAAAATAATCCTAACAGATATTCTAATCCTAACAGGTGTGTTCAAAGCACTCTAGTCTCCTCGGAAGGACATCTGCTCCACTCTGATCACAATTTGGGGACATTCAGCATGTTGGATTGTCTTAGACCAATATCATAGAGTGTGCAAGGACACACGGACATACAGCCTGTTGAATGTGACGTGTAGCCAATCAAAAAGTGAAGGGACAGACGGCAATACACCTTGGAAGCATGTAGACAGCAGTCCACGAATGCAGAGAAACAGCGATCAGTCAATCCAATGTTTAACAAATAAAACAAACAAAAAAACTACATTAATAACACCATCATCTAAGAATTTAGTTCTTATAACTACCCTTTCCAGGGGAATCTTTTCAGATTCCATTCGAGTCAGGGACCTTGATAAAGACATATATGACAAAACCGCCTGTTTTAAAAAAGTTTTGAAATCTAGCCAGGTCCATAACTTATGAGTTCACCAAACACCTAAATCATACGAGTTCCAGTGCAAGCATGAAAACACCCTACTTAAAAGTCTTTTTTTAATAGGTACTGAGACCCGGGTCCCTAGTTCTTATTGCCCCATGGTTGCCAGGGTAGCGGTTTTCCCGCACAATTGGGCTATTTTAGAAAAGGAGTTGCGGGAAAAAATATGGAGTTGTGGGTTTCGGTTTTTAGGGCTACATTTATAATGTACCGCGGCCGCAAAAAAAAAAGTTAAGTAATTGTGGACAAAGATAAAAGGGAACCTTTTATTAGTGGGTGTTGATCCCTGGGAATGAATACTTGGCAACAAACGCTGCTGCTAGCTTTCTCTCTTTTCTGCTGAAATCTGTTCAGCAACACCTGACAAGGGTGGGGAAGAGAGCACCAATGTCTAAAATAAAACAGCCCTGAGATTGTATATAGTTCTGTTCAAATCTGTAATCAAAGTGAGGCTGCACAGTTAGACCATCTAAGAATAAAATGTTGTGAAAAGTTCTGAAAAAAGAGAAGACAAACAACAAAAAAAAAAAAAGGGAAAAGTGTTCAAGTTCACCCAGTAAGCACATTTGTAATAATATTGATAAAAGCCAGTGTATTTAAATTTAGTTTAACAGTGTGTTAATTTTAATATTGATGCTTATGTGTAAACAGAAGCATCACTCACTCAACCCGCTAATTCAATCTTTTCAATACTTCCATCAGGAAGAAGGTTGCGAGCTATTAGGACAAAAACATCACGCTTCCTTAATAGCACATATTGCAGAGCCATCAAATCCCTAAATAGCCGTCAACCCTTGAACCAGCTCTTTGGGGGAAAATCCTCTGTTAAATAGTTTTAACAGGTTTTTTTTTATTATTTTTTTTTTATCAAACTATTGTTGTCTTATATATATATATATATATATATATATATATATATATATATATATATATATATATATATATATATATATATATATATATATATTGTAATGTTGTGGACCCAACACCAGCCACACTATATCTCCTGGTCTATCACCCAAGTATGTGGTAATGGGGTAACCTTTTATTTATTTATTTTTATCTGCCAGTGTCTTAGTGTCTTATGTCTCAGTGTCAGTGTCATCCTGTGGGGAATACTGTTTGTGTACATTTGTCTTGTCTCTGGCTGTATGTTTAATGTTGTGAGTATGAGCATATGCACTGAAGCAAATCCCTAAAAACTTGTAACGAGTTGTATGGCAATAAAGGATTGAATTGAAAAAAAAAAGAACAGCCGCAGATCTGGAGAGAAAAGCATCAGAGAGAAGTGCTGAGAAGAGAAAAAGTAAGTACAAATTAGTACTTCTGACTAGAGTCACAAAAAAAATCAGAGAGAACATGTTATTTGACCTTTATTGTATGAGATTGTGTATTTAAAAAAACACAATTGTTGATATTAAGAATTTGGGTAAGACAAAAGGCCAATACTTTAAACTTAAACTTATATAAATTTATTTTAAGGCCCTTTTTGGCAATCCAGCAATTGACTAATCTGATTGGACACTGAAAAATTGGGCTAGTTCTCATTCAATTTGGGCGGATTTTGAGTTGTCATTGGAATGGAAATATTTCTGGGACCTGGCAACCCTGTATAGCCCTGTCCCAATACCCACACTGCACCTTACGGTCCTCCACGAAGTGCATTTGGCAATAAGCGCAGACAAGGGTTCAAGTGCGTAGTGAACAAGTGTGTGAATAATTGCACGATTGGGACAGCGAGGATTTTGTCGTCGGCCTATGCCTATTGTGTTATTTTGCTGCTTGATGTGATAAAACTGAAACAAAATCATCCAAGTTTGATAAATTCAAAATATAAATAAGATATAAAAATATATCTAACAAATTATATAGCATAAAGTCCAAAGTTATATAAAATATTGGATTTTAATTAAATAGGCTATATTATATTTATTTACAGAAAATATTGGCTATAAAGAAAGCCTTTTGACTATCTAAAATAATGTGTTTATTGTACTATGTGTATTTGTCGTACCTACTGTGTTAAATGAACAGACACTGGAATGCCGGGAGATGCTCTTTTCACCAGAAAAAAGTACCCAAATTCCATTTTATTTAAAATGTATAGAAATAGGTTCTTTAATTATTTAGGATGTTTACGTTTTTTATGACTTGCTAAAAACACACAGCGTTGTTAGTAAACACTATTTTTTCAATAGATATATCCAACAGCTAATTACTGTAATTACTCATGTACAGTCATGACCAAAGATTGCACATAAATCAACAATTTATAGGATTATCACAAATTTCAAGGAAAAAGGTTCAATTCTTGTTAAGAAGGCTTCAGGGCATCCAAGAAAGTCCAGGAAGCACCAGGAACGTCTCCTAAAGAAGATTCAACTGCGGGATCGCAGTGCCACCAGTGCAGAGCTTTCTCAGGAATGGCAGGCAGGTGTGAGCGCATCTGCACGCACTGTGAGGAGAAGACTTTTGGAAGATAGTCTATTGTCAAGAAGAGCAGCAAAGAAGCCACTTCTCTCAAAAAAAAAGAAACATCAGGAACAGATACATGTTCTGCAGAAAGTATGTGAAAGGACTGAGGGGCGACTGTGGCTCAGTGGTAGAGTAGAGTTGGCTTGCAATCGGAAGGTCATAGGTTCGATTCCAGCTTTCTCCAGTCACATGTCGATGTGCCCCTGGGCAAGGCACTTATTCCCAAAAAACACTCAGCCACCAACAACGATGTTAGTTGTGGGTGTATGAATGTGAGTGTGAATGGGTGAATGTGGCTTCAATGTAAAATGCTTTGAATGGTCAATATGACTAGAAAAGTGCTATATAAGTCCATTTACTGCAAATGGGGAAAAGTCATATTCTCCGATGAAGTTTCTTTCTGATTGTTTGGGGCATCTGCAAAAAGTCTTGTCCGGAGAAGAAAAGATGAGCGCTACCATCAGTCCTATGTCACGCAACAATAAAGCATCCTGAGACCATTCATGTGTGGGGTTGCTTCTCATCCTCATCCAAAGGAGTGGGCTCACTTACAATTTTGCCTCAAAACACAACCATGAATAAAGAATGGTACCAAAACATCCTCTAACAGCAACTTCTTCCAACAATCCAACAACAGTTTGGTGAAGAACAATGCATTTTCCAGCACGTGGAGCACCATGCCATAAGGCAAAAGCGATAACTAAGTGGCTCGAGTACCAAAACGTTGGAATTTTGGGTCCATGGCCTGGAAAATCCCATTGAGAATGTGTGGTCAATCCTCAAGAGGCAGGTGGACAAACAAAAACCCACTAATTCTGACAAACTCCAAGAAGTGATTATGAAAGAATGGGTTTCTGCCAGTCAGGATTTGGCCCCGAAGTTGATTGAGAGCATGCATGCCAGTCGAATTGCAGAGGTCCTGAAAAAGAAGAGCCAACACTGCAAATACTGACTCTTTGTATAAATGTCATGTAATTGTCAATAAGAGCCTTTGAAACATATGAAGTGCTTGTAATTATATTTCAGTCTATCCATCCATCTTCTATACCACTTAGCTTTAAAGGGTCGGGGGGGATGGCTGGTGGAAGCAAACCATCACCTGATTGGTTTAGATCTCTGGACTCTTCTGTCTCTAAATTTATTTGGAAAGATAAACCCCCACGTATCAGCTTAAAAACACTGCAGAAGTCCAAAGATAAAGGAGGTCTAGACCTACCAAACTTTGGTCATTATTTCTTAGCCAACAGGCTCCAATACACATCAAGATGGGTAAAACACAGTTATATCGATGAGTGCTGGGTAGATGTTGAACAGACACTATGCAATAAGATAAAACTTTCAGATCTACCATTTATTAGCTCAAATATAAAACAAAATGAATGTTTTAAAAGTATTAGTATCAGCTCCTCTCTGACAGCTTGGTGGGAATTTCTTAAAATGACAGAGACCTTACTAGTCCCATGCAGGCGTACACCCATCTGGAACAACCCGGATATCTTAAAAAAAAAATTGCATGATCAACTTTCCAAACTGGAGTTGTAAAGGAATTGAATACCTGGAGCATATGTTTGATGGAACAGACTTTATCCCATTTAATACATTGGTTACAAAATACGGAATTAACAAGAATAAATTCTTGGAATATCAACAAATTAAATCAATTATAAAAAATAAATTTAGGCTCAATACAGTTGATTTACAAATTCTAGGAAAAGTTTTAGACTTTCTTAATCTTAACCCTCAGGCTCTAACCCTCTTTGGTTCTGCCCACCTGTCAAGAAATATTGGTACCAGATATGTGAAGACCTATCAAAGTGTCTGAAATGTAATATTACACCTTCTTCCACAGTTTGCTTGCTGGGAAATTTAGATGAAGTTACCATGGATACAAAGTCTATGCAATTAGTTCACATTGCCTTATGCATCGCTAAGAAAAATAACCTCTTGAACTGGAAAAATAAAAATACTCTGAATATTAAGCAATATAGAGATCTCCTTCTGGATTACATTGGTCTAGAAACGGCTTCTGCCTCCACATCTGCTCAATCTTTCTGGTCTCCCTTGATCAGCTCTATCACCTAGTGGGGTTGGGCCCTTGATTTTGTTCTGTGGGACACGATTGCCGATGTGGAGTTTAAGGGTTGGTGGTGACTGCTAGGGGTCCTCGGGGTTGGGTCCTCTTGCGGTTGGTGTGGTAGGTGCCGTAATTCTCGTCTGGGGTGGGACTTTGGGGGCTTTGTGTGGTGACTCCTAGCCGGGGCTTGGGCAGTGGGGGGGCTGCTGTCGTCGGTGCTGGCTGGGGGTGGGCTGTGGTCGGCCGGTGGACGGTGGGCGCTGCTGCCTTTTCCATCTCCCTGGGCTGGTTCTTGTCGCTGGCTCCCCGATGGCCCCTTGCCGCGCCTGCGCGTCAGGGTGTCAGCGGGTGGTGGCGGCGGGTGGCCGGCATCTCTGGGCCCAATCAGTCAAATTGGCACTGGACATGGCTCCTGGGTCTTGGTCCAAACACTCTGCGGGGTGCTGGGGTGGGGGCCCTTTGACCGGTGCTGGTCGGCCTCCATGGTGGTGGGTTGTGGGCTGGTGGGTGGGGATGCTGGGTTCGGTTGCCTCCCGGCCATCGGGCAGTGGTAGCAATGCTGGTGGGTGTCGGCCTGGGGGGTTGGCCGCCTGGGGCTTCGGTCTGTCCTCAGCGCGGGGGGCCCTCGAGCGCTGGAGGTGCTTGGGGCCTCTCTTGTTGACGGGGAGGCTTTTACCATCTAGCACAGGCGTTCTCCCGAACGGGGTGCGCTTGGGACGGGGGGGGGTTGTACAGGGGGAGGGTGGCCTAAACTAAGCCTGGGTGTCTAGTGTCCTGTGTTTTGTTAGTAGTTTAAATGTTGGGAGGGATTTAGGTCTGCCCCTGGGGTGGGGGCGGGCGGATGGCCTGGGCCCCCATGGGGCTCGGAGGGCCTGCTGCCGTGGGCCCCGACTTCACGTGCTGAGGCCTCGCGCCCCTGGTGGATCAGCTGAACGGGGGTGCCTATTGGGGTCAGCAGGGGAGCTGGCTCCCTGGGGTTGGCATCGTGTCACCCCAGTTATTTCCTCCCCATCCCCATTTGCCTCTGTCCACCTGCTCCTTCATTCTACCATTCACAAGGCCTTGCCTTGTGGTGCCGGTACACGCTGTTTAAATGCATCTAGACACTGAGGGCCCGGGGAGGGAGATGTGGGTACCTGGCAGTATTCCCATGTCCCACCCCTCTGTTTTAAGTGCACATTAGAACAACACGCAACAACACCACAATTGAGCAGGGGGAGAGAGGCTGGGGGTCTTTCCACACCTCCGTTCGTTGGACCTTCAGGGGTTGGAGCCCGGGTAGATTATCAGGTCGTCCTGTCAGGGACCTAGGCTAGTGGGCTACTCTTGCCGGGGTGGGGGCCTTGGCGGTCTGCTTGTCCCCGTCCTGGTGGGCAAGAGGTCCGTCTCCCGGGGCCAGGGGCAGGGTGCTCTATCGGGCGTCTGTCCCTGGGCCTGGGAGTATAGAGTATGTATGGGGTGTATGATTGAGTGTACAGCGTCCTTTTTTTTTCGTGTGTCCTGTATATGTAAGAATGTGTGCGCATGAGAGGGAGGGTACGTATGAGTGTCTCTGTCTGTCTATGTCTACTTGTCAGGTTGGGTGTTTGGCTGCCCTCTTGCCTGGTGCATCTTCTTCCCCTCCGTCACTCCCCGTCGGTGATGGATGGTCCTGCCCGCTGGTAGATGATGGCTCTCGATGCCTGGGGCCGGGGGTCCCGGTTGCGGCCCGGTTCGGTCCTGGTGCATGCCTAGCTGGTCCTGGGTGGGCCGGTGTGTCGGGCGGCCGCTGTTTCGGGCCGACATGCTCCTTGGATTGACTGGGGCACCTCTTATGGGGATGCCGGGGTAGTAAGTAGGTTGGTGCCCGGCGCCCAAGCTCCTGCCAGTTCCATGAGTTCTGCTGCCTGGTCGGTTCATCTGGGGGGGCTGTCCGGTATTGGCTGGGCCCCAGATCTTGGCGCTATGCATGGGGCGGGATCTGGACCCGGGAGCTGGTAGATCTGGATGTCCAGGTGCTGGCTGGGCGCGGCCTGGGGAGGGCGTACATCCGCTGTGGCTTTACTGTGGCTCCCTGACGTGTGTGTGTGTGTGGGGGGAGGGGGGTTGTTGGCGGTGGGTATTGGTCCGGGGTGGCGGCGGCGTGTATTGTTCGTCAATCGGCTGCAGGCGCCTCCTGCCCGGCGGGGGACCTCTCTCGGCGGGTACCTGGTCGGGGCCCTGCTGGGGGGCCTCAGCATTGCGGCTGCTTGGTGTTCCCCTGGGGCTTCCATCTGTTCCTCTCTTGGTGGGTGATCGGCCCTGCGTTGGTCCGCATGCGGCTCCTGCGCTCTGTGGGACTCTGGATGCATGCGCCTGTCCCTTCTGCGGTATCACAGCCCCACAGCATGATGCTGCCACACAGTTGGGACAGTGTTCTGAGGCTTAAAAGCTTCCCCCCTTTTCCCTACAGATTATATAGTTTACAATTATGGCTGAACAGTTACATTTTTGTTTTGTCAGATCACAGGACATGGCTCTAAAAATCCAAATGTTTGTTTCCTATGTACGTAAAGTTGCAAACCGTAGCCTGGCAAGTAAAGGTTTCTTCCTCCCAGAGTAACGTTTCATCTCTTAGTGGTACAGAACTAGTTTTACTGTGGATAGTGACACCATCAACAGGTTTCAGACGGCATCTTCATAAAGGCTTTTGCTGTTGTCCTAGAATTGATTTGTACAATTTGAACAAGTACAATGTACAGGCTAAACATTCCCATATTATACTTGTGTGTTATTGCCTGTATTGATGAACACTGGACCTTTAGGCATATTGAAATTGCTCCTATAGATGAGCCAGACTCGTGGGGGTCCTCAATTCTTTTCCTGACATCTTAGTTGTTTTCTCTTGATTTTTGCATGATGTCAAGGAAAGAGGCTCTGTGTTTAGGGAGTGCATTCAAAGATGTGTCACCAATTAACTAAGAAAAACTAAATTAATTCTTCTGAAGCCTTCTAAGATTAGAATGGAATCAGCTAAAGTGTTGTTTTTTTGTTGTTGAAAGACATGATTAACTAAGTTTATGTTTTCAATTGAAAAAATAAGTGATTATTATTTCCAACAAAATAAGAACCAATTATTATGTTACTGTGATTAGTTCTTGGGTGTAATCAATGTAGAGATACCGACAGTTCTAGAAAGGTACAGTTGTAAAAAACTAAATTTCAGCAACAGAATTTTACCCTTGTAACAAGACTGAATCTCCAGATGATAACCATAACCTGGGATTATTTCATAGCATTCACTTTCTAATGAGAAACAAAAAAATTTCCCAGAGTTTATTAAGGATTGTGACATGTGACATTAAAGAATAAAACTGCTTTAGCAGGTTTGCTTTATTCAAATTTTAAATCTGTTATGATTACTTTAATAACTATTTCAGAACATAAACACAGTAAAATTGATTAACAGAGGTTAGCCAATTTATTTTGGTTTTTTAATCTTACCACAGTAACATTGATTTACAACAGCAAACTACAATTACAAAACACTTAATAGTTAGATTTTTATCATGAAGCAGACAATACCCCCAGAGACAGAGGCCGACAGACAGAGAGGATACTTTAAGTGCATGTTGCAGATGTTCACAGATCTTGATACCTCTGCCTCTGCTGATATGACTTTTGCACATAACTTTGATTTTATCTGCAGCACTGACTCTAAAATGCGCTCCACGCATGAGCAAGTTTTTGGCAAGTGCAGGACCAAAAGATGGCTCAGCAGCAGACACGCTCTTTTCTATTAGTTTCAACTAAGATAACAAATGACAGGAGCCTTTTTACACCTTTTTAACCGAACATAAATTTACTCTGTCAACAGCATATTGTCTAGATAACCAAGCAAACAGAGCTACGTAAAGCGAAAATGACAGCATCCGACTGCAAACGTTCATACTATAATGAAATAATCTTCTGATCAAACTCCTCTCGCTGAAAATTATAAACTGCTTCCAGAACCTAGCTGAGTGACAAAAATCTATTAAGCATACCTTATTTGGATTTGGCTTCACCCCTATTCAATTCTAAAGGCAAAATATCAGATCGGGACTCAAATTTGGATCAGATTTGAGATTATAAGATTGGATCGGGATTGGAGGCCCTAAATGGTGATCAGGACATCCCTAGTAGAAGGAAAACAAAAATTGTGACTATAGGGGAGATAATTAGCTGTTTAATTTTCAAATTGTGACAAAAAAAGACGGCAGCACTGTCATAACAGGTATGTAAGACCATATTAACAACTACTGTTGTTAGTTTTCTTACTGCTTTTGCTGTGCTTGACCCTATGTACCGACAGCATGGTAATTCGTTGTTATAATTTCAGAGGATGTGCGCAAACAACACTTCTAACAAGCGCAAGCTATGCGAGGCAGCCGTGATAATCACACATACACTTTGGTCTTCGTTGCTGCAGTGGAAAAGACAGCTTTAAGTCAATGAGCATCACCAACCTACATTTAAAGTGGTGTTTGAACAGAGATTAATGTTATTTTTCTTTGTCTTTTCAGCTAAATTTTGCTGGAGGACTGCACTTTATCTTTAGAATTGTATTTGTGAAGCATTTGTTAAAAATGTTATTTGGACATTTCTAGTCACTTTCCTCATACTTCATACCTTTTCAGTTTCTCGGCTGCATTTTATGATGAAGATGTTGGCATAAATGTCCTCAACACACATCCAGTCTGACAGGGACAGAGTGGTGTCAGTCCAAACCCAATCCATCACTGCACGCAGCTCCACCAAGAACGGCACAAGACGAAAACTAGAGACACACACACACAAAACCAGTCAAGACTGGGGTTATTTATCCCACTCAATTTAATGAATTGAACTTTGAAGTGGATCTTGTCTCTGAATTATTTTGTGTATTTTTCATAGAACAGCAACATAGACCAATGAAGTCACATGTAAAAGAGAGCCAGCAACAATTGCTTTGTGTACATACCCTTGGAAGAGAAAGAGGTTAAGATGGTTGTATTTCTTGGTGAGGAAGTTGCCGAGGATACGAGTGGGGTAACCACAACGGATCTGATAGGCTGACAAGCCAAAGTAAATACACTTGACAAAGTACCAGAGCTGGGCCACAAAGTTCTGATTAAACTTCCTAAAAGAAAAGGGAGAAACATAAGCTCATATAAATTCAGTACATATACCTTGAAGGTCATGGTTATGGGGTGTGTGGAATTATTAGCTGCCTCAGAGATTTTTTGGTCAAAGGATCTAATGGTTCTGCATACTTCAGTTTTTGGGGTGACAGTGGACAGTAGATGAAAGTGCAGATTGAATAGGTGCACTGAATTCATTACATAGCGTTAAATTAGAGGAAAGTGTTAATTTTAAAAGATCTTCACAGTTTTTTCATGACAGTATAGTCAAATCATCAGTGCAGGTCAAGTAATAAAATTGTCCAGCTGAAATCACTCTTGCAATCTAGAAAATCAATGGTTGGTGTAAAAGCACGACAGATGAGGTCGAAATTATTGACTGCTTGGAAAGTAACCCGATCATCAACAAAATACTCTTCAATGCACAAATAACTGTATGGGAACATTATAGAAAATTACTTGTCTCAAGAAAAAAAGATGAGAGCTTAAAAGAGTCCTGGGTGGTGACAATAGTAAAGCACCTTGATCGAGTCCATGAATAAGATTTTATTCTCATCCGAAGGATTATGGTTTTTCCAATTTCTCCCAAGAACAGCGTCATGAAGAAAGATTGGGATTAAAACCTGCTACTGTACACCTTGATCGAGTCCATGAGTGAGATTTTATTCTCATCCAAAGGATTATGGTTTTTCCTATTTCTCCCAAGAACAGCGTCATGAAGAAAGATTGGGATTAAAACCTGCTACTGTAACTTCTTCTGTTGATTCAGGAGCAGTTTGGTGATTATATGTGAGTTTTCCAACATTATGGTGAGGAATGTTACTAGACAAGAATGGTAAAGTGTGTCAAAGTTCAGAGCACTAATATTTTGATTCTATAGTTTAGACACTCCGTAGATCATAACCCCACTGAAAAACTGAGGTAAGTTCTCAAAAAGCAGGTGGACAGACAGAAACAAACAAACTGGGATCAACTCCGAGAAGACCAGAATGGTTCCCGATCAGCCAGGATTGCCCTATGGCTTTTTTTAAGTAGGTCTGAGACATTTACAGAGGTTAGAAAGAAAAGGATCAATACTGGAAATATTGCCCCGACCTCTTCAGTTCCATCTAAAAATATTTGTCAATTACCAAATACTTTGGAAGGTAAAGCAGAAAAGACTGTTTGTTGATTAAAGTTCTATTTTGTGTTTGCACAAATTGCCAATTGTTTGAAACAGCTTATGAATAAGTTATGAATGGCATGAAGGGTTTTAACATCACCTTTCAGTAACAGCAGGTAGTATGAAGAACATCCACAGGTGAATTCCCAGGACAAGGATCACCTGAAGAAAAATGATAGTAGGTCAACAGAGATGATTGCCAGGTAAAGGGTTCAGATTTCAAAGCAGCAAGGTTTTACAAAATACTCTTTTACTTAATAACAAACTAAACATACAATCAAACCGAAAATATGTTTTCTGAGGTCGAAGGTATGAATACTAAAGCTTAGAATGCAAGAAATAAACCTGAAAGATTAGTTTTCCCAGAACCGCTTTGCGCAGGTAAAGAGCTCTGTCGATGATCATTGTACTGAACTGGATGAGCAGCATCACCAGGAAAGCCTCCGGTACCTGGTCCTCTGATAAAGTGGAGGCTATATCCGCTGCAGCACTGTGCTTCTGAAGAGGAGAAAGGTTAAGTTGAGAATTTAGATGTGACAAGCAAAGAAGTGCTATTAAAAGTGAACTGCAGCTGTTTGATTGTAATTCCTCAGGAAATATATACTTTTTACTCTTTCTAAATGTTATTTCTATAAGCCTGTGAATATTCTCATTCATCCAGGTCATGGTTATCTCAAGGAAATTTCAATCAAACGCAACTGGATCAAAGAGGCTTCATCAGTTCATGCTCGCCGCTGACCAGGCTGGGACTGGTCCAACTAACTGGTGTGGAGACTCAGCTATTTAATCTCTTGGAGGGCTTTTACAAGACTGATTATGTCATTGGATCCTTTGTGCTCCATGTGTTAACGACGGTCGTTGGCGTGTAGCCTATATAGGTTTCGGCTTCATTAGTGCCCTATTGTGTTATAACGACAGTCGTTGGAGTCACAGTTGTTTTTCTTATTAGAGGTTAAGGCCATGTCCACACGTAGCCGGGTTTTTTTTTTTAAACGAAGATTTTCCTCTGCTCTTTGAAAAAAAAATCTCCATCCACACGTAACCGGATAAATGCGTTTTTTAGCACATTCATAGACGTGGCAAACCTGTAGGGCGCAGTAGTTCTCCCCAGTCCTATCCGCCAAGAGAATTTATATCCTCTATCTTCAGCACGCAGCAGTCATACAGCTTATAAAAGCAAACAAACAAGAGGCGCTTTAACAATGGATGATACCTACACAGCGCTGAGGAAATAAATGCTGTTTTCGAGAGTAAAGACAGGTCGCACATGTGGTGTTGGAGAATTTTTTGTTACGGATAGTGGCGTTATGGCTCTTAAAACTCCATTTTCAACCATCCACACGCAGATACTGAAAACGGAGAAAACGCAAATCTCCACTTTGGCCGGAGTTTTTAAAAAGCTTCGTTTTTGGTGCCGAAAACCTCCGGCTACGTGTGGATAACAGGCCAAACCGTAGAAAAATATCTCCGTTTTGTGAGATACCCGGCTACGTGTGGACAGGGCCTACGTTTTTGAGTCTCCTGGGGAGGGATGAAAGGGCAGCATTGTAAATTGGAGATAGGTGATGTCTCAGGCCTCCTCCTCTGTTAAGCAATGGTTTCTCTAGTTTTACATAGATGGCTTCTTTTACTCCTCTTTCAAACCTCCTCTTTGTCTAATATCCTGTGTTGGGCCATGCGTTTGTACAGTGGTTGTTTGGTTTCACCAATGTAGAGGTCCTTGCATACACCAGGTTGCTTTTGTGTGCGTGTGGTGTTCTGACCTTGGGATGTACTAGTCTCTGTCTGAGTGCGTTGCTGGGTCTTGTAAAAGCCCTCCAAGAGGTTAAATAGCTGAGTCTCCACACCAGTTAGTTGGACCAGTCCCAGCCTGGTCAGCGGCGAGCATAAACTGATGAAGCATCTTGGATAAGAGGTGAAACGTCTTCCAAGACAAATTACCAAGTCCAGTTGCGTTCGATTGAAATTTCCTTGAGTTATTTCTATAGTAGTAATAGGGTACACAGATCCCGGAAGACCTGGGTTAGCAGAGAAAATGATGGACTGCTTTACTGGGGTCTCCAAACCTTCTCACTATTACATGTAAAACATACAGACATATTTTAAGAAGCTTGTTCCTTTAGCCTAGCCCACAACATTTCATTAATTTACAGTTCAACTCCTGTTCCTGGCCATGCCAGCAAACTGTACAGTCTCTGCTTAAACAATAAGTTACCAGACAGTGGAGAATAAAATACCAAGGGCCCAAACACCAACAGCAGGTGAGCAGTCCTTAAAAACCAAGAATAGTTCCTGCAGGACCTGAGAGATTCATCGTTAATCAGCTTATTTATGCCAACTTTTCAGCTCACTACACTTTGAGAATGACCTTTTGGAGCAAAATTTCAACCTTCTGTCCGTCAAACTTTTGGTGGGATGTTTCCAACACTTTGCTGAAGAAATGGAAATAACACAGGTGAGAGCCTATTGCTAAAATACCAAAAGAACCAATTCAGAATGTGTTCTTTTCTAAAACGTCTGATTAGGTATAAAACACAGATTCATCTTTTGATTTAGATTGCCTGGTAATCAACATTTTGTTTTTCTCAGGATTTGTGTGCTTGTGAGTGAGATGGAGATGGAAAGCCTGGGAAGACCTGTCACACATGTTGGCAATCAAATGATTATGTTTGAGGTATATAGGAGCTGTACGACTGGTAAGTCATCCACTAATGGTCAGCCTACTTGGTTAAAATCAAGTGGCTGTCTATTGACTTACTAAGTTTTCCAGAAGAGTAGTGATTTAATAGGGATGTCCCCACATTAGAATCAGAACTGTCGAATCTTGTGTGGAGGCTACGCACAAGGCGTTGTTGTCAGTGGTCGGTTGGTGCACCACCTCAGAGCTGGTGAAGCACCGGAGTGACCTGTTTGCCCTGACCGTCAAGTTGTTGTCTATCTCTGCCAGCTCATACAGAAGTTGTAAAGAAAAATGTGGTAGTGCAGTGCAGAGGATGAGATCACCTAGTGGTAGTGCAGTGCAGAGGATGAGAGGAGTGGAATTTAAATTATCTCTCCAGTTACTTATTTGCTTGGTGAGGTCACAATGCAGGTTAGTCTGTTCGTTCTTTTCACGCTTGGTTTACAGGACATTTACAGGTTGTATATAATCTCATAAAACTGTACAAAACCAGTAAGTCTGTGTGCAATGAGACACTGAGCATTCCCATAGTGCCAAAACTGAGTGATGCTTGTTTAACCAGTGAAGATTCGATTGTGAGATTGGTTGACTCAGGCTCCACATATCGTTGCATTGAATCTTCGACTATTTGGGGTATGATTTACTTTGTATTTTTTGTCATCTCACCCTCCTCTCTGTTCTTCCCAGGTTGACACCCTGTCCACCTACTCCCGGACCACATCATTCTGACCACTGTCTACCTGGAATTCTCTAGATCCACGATCACTCCATGGTCGTTTCTGCTGCCTCTTCCACTCCAGTTGCCACCTGCCTGCCTATTTTCCAATACTTAACACTCAATATGGATCTTACTCAGTCTCTGTAGGACCTCTGGGAGTCCTTTCCTGAAAATCGTGCACTAGCTAGCAAATCCCAACCTCCCTCCATTATCAATTATACACCGCAACAGTAAGCCATCTTAGTTTTCCACCGTTTTCAAAAATATTTTTCAAATAAAGTTCCATTCGCGTTAACATTCTCTCTCTCCCTCAGATGCTGCAGAACCCTGAGACCAGAGCCAACAATCTCTGTACACAAACTGATTTAATGTGAATGAACTAAAATTTTCCTGCATATAGTTCTTCAAGTGGATCAGGAAGTTACCTGAAAACATGACAGTTTTGTGTATTTATGCTGGAACGTTGATGTATTTCTAATTAATTGACTGTCTAACCACAACTTCCAATGTTCCCGTCCTTTCTTCTTGAAGGTCCTAATTTATAATGCATCTGTAGGTACTGAGTAGGTACCAATTAGTTGTAGCATTGTTGGATTATTGATGGACTATTTTAGACTATTTTTTCTGTTGGGCATTAGAGTTCCAGGCCCTTTTGCAAATTGTGGTAAAAAGTGGCATACAACCTTAAGTTGTATGTATGTATGAAAGTTAATGTACTGGTGAGTGACTAAGGACAGATTGCTTTAGGCGTAATCTCAACAAAATATCTCTTTTTTTGGCCATTGCCCGAAAAAACAAGGTCATTGACAAGCTTGGTGCAATTTCATAGCTTATAGAACCGAAACTTGCATGTGATTTTTGAAAAGATCTATATCTGTAGATGTTATTTTGCTTTGATAACCGTTCCTAAGTGGCAGCTGCATCTTAGTAATCAGCTCATGAAGTTACCCACCCCCTTCAGAAAACTACATTTTTCAAGCTGGTGCATATCCCTATTTAGAGTCAAGTACAAGATATCTATAAAATTTGAACACTGTTGTGTTCGGTATTATCTCACATGTGGCTTTTGAAAGTTTCATTTAAGTAAGTTGTGAATCTGTCTGACCAATATAGAAGCCACAATATCGCTTTAAACAATCAACAACACACAGTTTTCTGTCATCTTTTAGTCTTATATCATCTGGGAACAACAGTGACACAAAATATAATAGGCAGAATACTCACAGGGCCACAAGGATTTCCATACATTAAAGCATCTTTAGGCGATAATATCCTGCAACCTGACAATCATTAGGTTGATGTCAAGTTGTTGGTTTAAATTTCTATATAATAATTTTTTTATTGTGATTGGATGGACAGGATGAAGACAGTAAATGAAGGACACCACCGAATCACCTCATTATATCACTCAAACTGCATATCTCCCTGCTATAAATGTGCAATCTGCACATGAGCATGCCAGTTATTTTAATAAGCATGTGGATCCTTATTATTATTTATTTCGGTCACATAAGTGGATAGCACAGGGCGTAAACTAATAGTTTCTTCAAGACAATCTATACTGTTCCAGTCTAGAGTTGTAAATACATTGGGATTGATGTTAAAGTGGGGAAAAAAAGTATTTTTGCAAGTTTTGCAAGTTTTCCCACTTAGAAATTGAGAGATGTCTGTAATTTTCATCATAGTTAAACTGAGAATTTGAGACACATAATCAGTGAAATCTGTATTTAGAGGGGAAGAATGCTGAGTTGCATCCCAAGAACCCAATACTTGTGGACTGATGCCAGCAGAACGACCTCCTGATCAAGTGCAGGAAAAAAACAAGGAGTTGGTGGTGGACTTCAGCAAAAGCAGACCCATCACACTGACACTGGTGAACATCCAGGGAGTGGCAATTGAGACTGTGGACTCTTGTAAGTACCTGGGTGTTCACCTGAATCATAAACTGCATTGGATTCACAACACTGATGCTCTCTACAGGAAGAGTCAGAGGTGAGATTTTACATGCGGAGACTGAGGTCATTTGGAGTCCAGGGTGCGCTATTAAAGTCATTCTTTGACAATGTGATGGCATCAGCCATCTTTTATGGTGTGGTATGATGGTGCAGTGTTTTATCTCTAGCTGAGAAGAAGAGGTTATATTAACTCACCAGAAGGGCCAGCTCTGTTCTGGGATACACCCTGGATCCCTTGTAGTCGGAGACAGAAGGACTCTGGCCAAAATAACATCACTGATGGACAGAGTTTCCCAGTCTATGCATGTAAATGTTGCTGAGCTTTAGAGCTCCTTCAGTGACAGACTGATGCATCCGAGCTGCATGAAAGAGCGTTTTCGCTGGTCCTTCCTCCATACAGCTGTTAGACTTTACAACCAAAACTGCTACCAACATGCTCAGTAATCATTACATACCTGCAGTAATTTGCGTTATTTGACACACTTAAATATAATTTCTGCTGCTGTTATTTTCACATAATTTTTTCCTGTATATTCTACTAACTTTTTCGAAATAATATTTACCTTTTAAAGCACAACTACAGATGCACATTCTGTACATACTCTTAAATTGTTAAGTATTCGTTTCAAATGATCCTTCTCAGTTGCACATTCCAATCTGAGTATGGCAATTTATTTTTAAAAACTGCAAAGTACCCCGGTTTTAAAATTTTGTCCTTTATTTGTGTGAATCCAGTACTTATATTGCTTGTCACTTTGCTGCTATTACAGCGGAATTTCCCTTTTGGGGAAGGTAAAGGATAATTCTATTCTATTCTACCAGGTTTGAAGCATCGGGGTAGAAACATCATGGTTGGGGCTCCTTTTCTTTAGAGTGACCAGGACAACGGATCTGTACTAAGGAAAGAATGAATGGGGCCATGTATTTTGAGATTTTGGGCAAAAATCCCCTTCCAACAGTGAGGGAATTAAAGTTGAAATGTGGCTGAATCTTCCAGCATGACAGTGATCCCAAACAAACATATCACCCAGGTAATGGAGGAGTGGTTATGTAAAAAGCATTTGAAAGTCCTGAGTGGCCTTGCCAGTATCCAGACCTAAATCCTATTGAGAATCTATTGAGGTTGTTGAAAGTCCATGTTACCCAGCGACAGTCCCAAAACGTCACTGCTCTAGAGAAGGAAGGCTGGAGCAAAGGGCCAAAATACCAGCTACAGTGTGCTGATGATGTTTATAAGCTCTGCATTCCCTATCAAAGACTTGGCACTGAATTGTAGAACAATGTACCTGGTGGGTTTGATTTTATTTTCTGCATGGAGTTTGCTTGTTCTTCCTGTGCATGTGTGAGTTCCTCTGGCTCCCTTTATTAGGTAAATTGAGCCTTTTAAATGTACCTTAGGTAAGAGTGTGTGTGTACATGACTGTTTTTCTGGTGTCTCTCTATCTTGAGTTGTGAACTGTCTTTCCAATCCAAATGCTAGAGCTGTGGTTGTCCATATAGTAAGAAAGGAATAAATGAAAATGATTATTTGTGGTAAACAAAACATAAATATTTACCACATACTTGGAAGAGTAACTGATACAATTAATTTATTTCAAATATATATCACTGAAACACTGAGTTTTACAAGAAATAACATTTAAAAGGGATACTGGTCATTATGGACCCATGTTGTGCATTGAGGGATACTGAAACAAAAACATTTTTTATTCAAAAAGTAAGAAAGGAAAAAATTAAAATTAATCATGTTTGATGGTCTAAAACAAGTTAATTGAGGAATACCTTCACTACTGAATTTGAAGACGGTTTAGAAAAATGTACTTAAATGTACTAAATATCCATGTTGGGGTAAAAGTACATAATAGCACAGAAATATTGTGTTTTACCTCCCATGAAACCTCTGATTACTATAATTATTTTGTAAGAAAATAGCCTACAAGTTCTAATTCATAACATAGTCTGGAACCAGTAGGTACTGAGTAGGTATCCATTAGTTATAGCGTTGTTTCATGTATTGATGACAATGGAAAGTGATACATGTTTTACATGTATATATACATATACATATTTTGTCATTCTGTATAAATGATGCACTGTTTCTGAAACATTAAATCCTGACAAGTAAATCAAGAATGTGACTCGCATTGATTAAGATTAGAATACACCAATTAAGCTACAACTACTAGTACTAGAAATAGTTTTTTTTTTCTGTCAAACGAACCTCATCAGAATGCAGATGCATTTAGTGAATATGACTGTGTGTGCAGTTTTGTAAATCCTGTTCCTGTTCATTATTGCAATGAGAGGGGTAAAATCCACAGTTTGCTCCAAAGACAGGAAAGAACAGGCTATTTGAATCATTGTATTTATCAGATAAGCGTGCAATTTAAAGGGTTTTCTTGAATATATCCAATTAATCCGTATCCGACTGGCTTAGTTGGCAATTGGGTTTGGCACAATATCAAATGAACAAGGAAGTTGCTGTTGGAGTATGGTTTCTTTAAGCCATGTTTGTTAGAGCAAATAAAATGCTGGGCAGATACACCATATTATGACCGGGGTATATGGTGCTAGAGATAATTTTCAGACAGGAAAATATTAATTTCTTACCCCAAAAGCCCAGAAGCCAAATATAATGATAACAAAGTCGACGACATCGGTAAGGAACATCAGAGCGTAGACATCTGTGGAGGCCCGGTATTTATCCTTGGTTATGCTTTTAAAGAAACTCTGAGCTGGCTGCTTTACACTCTGGAAACTGCAGGGATTCAATTAAAGTTCAAGTTGAATTTAATTCAAGTTCACATTTAATTACCACAATGTTGACCAAACTGCTATACAGATTTAAGAAACACAACAAACAAAATATAAAACTCACTCAAGTATTTAAAGCAAAACATTTATTACAGAGGGATTGTAATAACATGTATATTTTGTTACATCAATGGCTGGATATTATATAACTTACCCAGTTATAAAGATTTGTTGTATTTTGTGTCCCAAGGCGATTAATCTGAGTGTGGCCTGACCCTTCTGGCCTTTCCTTTTCTTATTCCCTGGTTCCTTCCCAGATTCTGCAGTATCTGACAAAGACTCTATTGTAAAACAGAAAAAATAAAATTGACGCAAGGTGAAACAAACACTGGTAGAAAAACCCTACTCCTACAGCTCTGACTAGTTCTGACTGTATGAACATCTAAAAAAATCACAGAAGTATGAAATGTCTAAGAAAAACTACAAAAACAGTCTAAGGTAAACTTCACCTGTCAGTATTAACTTCTGGCTCGCTGCTCAACCTTAAATTATTTTAAAATTCATGGAGGATGCCCACTCTAAGTAAAGAGTTAATTCCATCTTTCTAAGCCAAATGAGCTCACAAACCCCTTTTCTGACAAAACAAGCTGCTTGGAAATCTTGTGATGAAGAAAAGCAAGAATAGTGAGGAAAGAGGGAGTAATACTGTCACAGCAATACTCAATGGTAATATTCCAGCCACATGTTTTCTTCATACTCTGCATATCCTTTCATCTAGTACCCATCAAAACCCAGATTTAGGTTAGAGCTGTTTGGATCTATTTCTGAGTTTAAAAAAAATCTGTTTTCTGATTTTTTTTCTGATTGGTTCTTGTAAACGTTCCTAAAGATAAATTCGTACATCCAAAGATCAGTTCTACTCTTTAAAATGTTCTGGCCTTTTTATAATAATAAAAAGCGGGAAAAAACTCCACAGGGATTTTGAGGATTTTGAGGCAGAAGCCAGAATACGCTGAACAGATTATATATCCCATACAACATCGGAATGAATAAGCCCCCTTCAGAGTGAGCTATAGAGGGTTACTGCAGAGAATGATGTTTGAGATTCCCTTCTTGGAACTGTTACCCATGAGACATGATCTCAGATAAACGAACGATGATGGATGGGTGGATGATAGTCTGCAATAAAACTGAACATTTAACCAGAGGCCGTGCATACCTAGCACCACCCTTTTTCCCACTTCACCACTGTGTCTGGATCTCTCTGTTGGTTTAATGCGCATTGACTGTGCTTATATGCAGAGAGGCATCAAGATTTAAACACATTTTCTGCTGCCAAACGTCTCTTCGCTGGTACTTTCACAATTAAGTGGGCAATTTTTCTACAACATTTTGACCTTTACACTTTAAGGTACAATATGTAATATTGACATCTTGAGGTGGCTCAGGTATCTGGTCAGAATGCCTCCTGGATGCCTCCCTGGTGAGGAGTTCCGGGAACATCCCACCGGGAGGAGACCCAGAGGAAGACCCAGGACTTGATGGAGGGACTATGTACACCTAGGGCACTCACGTCCACTTGGCATAGACTCAATGTTACAAATTAGGGACGGTGGGCCACATTTTCCAAAAATCCACCCGGCCGCGCCGCGGGTCCCCGGGGCCCGGGTCCCCCCTCGTAAATTAGGCGGGCCCCCTCTACACCTTTATGATTTTCCCCGGCCCCCTGGGTCGCACGGTGTCCGCGCTGCAATTTTTCAAAGTCCAATGCAATCCTATGCCAAAAGGACGTCGGCGTGAAACGGCCACCAGGTGGAGCAAATTTGGTCGTCCGGGGCTCAAACATGTCCCAAACGGACGCGTCCATTGGGGACATTTTTCGTCCCCCGCTCATAGGGTTGCATGGGGATGCGAACCTTGATGGGCCGGGGCCGGAACGTGTCCCAAACGGACGCGTCCTTTTGGCACATTTTCCGGCCCCGGCTCATAGGCCTTTAAGGCGTTGATGGGGAGGGGACTGAAACTGTCCCAAATGGATGGTCCTTCTTGAGCCCCTGACCCTACTTTTCGTCCCCTCCTCATAGGATTGCATTGTTGAAGTCTGGGGGCAAAGGGACGAGGCCTTACCCAGGATAGGGGCCCCGATCCCGGGAGGGTCCGCGGGCCCCGACCCTGGGATAAAAACCCACCGTCAGGGTCCCTGGATGTCTGTCCCGGGGCCAAAGTACCACAGCCTCCCCATGGACCTTTGACAGCCTACTTTTTGTCCCCTCCTCATAGGATTGCATTATGGAAAGCTGGGGGCAAAGGGACGAGTCCTTACCCGGGCTGCAGGCCCCCATCCTGGGCTTAAAATCCACCGTCAGGGTCCCTGGATGCCTGTCCCAGTGCCCAAGAACCACAGTGTCCCCATGGACATTTGACACCCTACTTTCCGTCCCAGCCTCATAGGCTCCCATTGTGGAAAGCTGGTGGCAAAGGGACGAGGCCTTACCCGAGCACCAGTCCCTCATCCTGGGCTAAAAATCCTGGATGGCTCGTGCCTCTGGTAAGGCAGCTCGCGCCTCTGGTAAGGCAGGATTTTTCACTAAGTGTTTTTTCCGTCCCCGCCTCATAGGATTGCATTACGGAAAGCTTAGGGCAAATGGACGTCACTTATCCCAGTCAGCAGGCCCCCATTCTGGGCTAAAAATCCACCGTCAGGTTCCCTGGATGGCTCGTGCCTCTGGTAAGGCAGGATTTTTCACTAAGTGTTTTTTCCGTCCCCGCCTCACAGGATTGCATTATGGAAAGCTTAGGGCAAATGGACGTCACTTATCCCAGTCAGCAGGCCCCCATTCTGGGCTAAAAATCCACCGTCAGGGTCCCTGGATGACTCGTGCCTCTGGTAAGGCAGGATTTTTCACTAAGTGTTTTTTCCTTCCCCGCCTCATAGGATTGCATTATGAAAAGCTTAGGGCAAATGGTCGTCACTTATCCCAGTCAGCAGGCCCCCATCCTGGGCTAAAAACCCTGGATGGCTCGTGCCTCTGGTAAGGCGGCTCGTGCCTCCGATAGGGCAGGTCGTGCCTCTGGTAAGGCGGCTCGTGCCTCTGGTAAGGCAGCTCGCGCCTCTGGTAAGGCAGGATTTAATGGGTTAAGAGTGGGGGCCATGGTACTCCTGGTAAGACGGGTTCTGGAGGTGGTCCAGCAGTGGGCCAGGGGTGTCTGGATGGAGGAGTACCGGGTGTCTGGATGCAGGGGGACCAAAAAACTTTTCGTCCCCTTCTCATAGGATTGCATTATGGGAGGCTGGGGGCAAAGGGCCGAAACATTACCCAGGCTATGGGCCCCCATTCTGGGCTGAAAATCCACCGTCAGGGTCCCTGGATGTCAAATAACCAAAGTCATCCGGGGACCCCGATGGTGAATCTTTACCCCAGGATGGGGGCCAAAAGCCTGGGTAATGTTTCAGCCCTTTGCCCCCAGCCTCCCATTATGAAATCCTATGAGGAGGGGACGAAAAGTCAGTCTTTTTTCGCCTTCTGGACGCCCGTCGCGTTTTCCGGCCGACCGAACGTCGCACGGCCACCGTTTTCGCAGGGCGGGGGGCCGGGAGGGCCCGAAGTAGAAATACGTCGTCGTTTGGTGAAAATTCCAACTTTTTGTCCCGAGGTGGTCAGAACGGGTTCAAACTTTCGGACGTCCACCAGAGGGCCGAGGGGCTTCGGCCAGCCGACTCGCAGCTTCCTGGGACGCCGGTGGTGCAAAATGGCTTCCCGGACCTCCGCCGTCACGTCTGGGCCCGCCGGGGGGCCCGGGAAGGGCCCCGGGGCGTTTAAAACCCATAAAAGGTCGAAGGTCGTGCTCAGACCCTGACAGGCCCGGTCAGAATCGGCTCGTCCCAAATTGCCACAGAACCCAATGGCAAAGGGCCGAAGTAAGGGACTGCTCCCAAATGGCAAAGGTTTCGGTGGAACGACAGCGCCTCCGAAGGTCCAAGCGGCGTCGGCGCACGCCTTATGCTTAACGGACACGACATGTCCCTCCGGGCCCGCTCCGTTTAACATTGGCTTATGGCAAATGGACGGCCCCATTGACACCGGGGACGAGCCCCGTCCGTTTGGCATAAGTTCAATTCATTTTCCGTGTCCTTCTGGGACACTTGCCCTTAGTCTCCCGCTGGCCTGGGAAAACCTCGGGAGCTGGCCCAAGTGGCTGAGGAGAGAGAAGTTCGTGTCACTCTGCTTAAGCTACTGCCCCCGCGAATCGACCTCAGATAAGTGGACGAAGTTGGATGGACATCTTGCGGTCAAATTGGAGTATTGCAGTCCATTAAAAAAAACAACGTAGTCCACCCTCAGTCAGCCACCTCTCCCCTCCAAGAATTTCATGGAGAATTGCCAGTTACTGATCAGCCAAAGCATGCAAGGTGTCGAGCAAAGACGAGTTACACACAGTAAGTTGATAAATAGATAAATACATTTCACCACAATATCAAGTTGATAGTAATTGAAACAGTAGCATGAGATATTTTTAGAGACGTCTATTTTACCGTTTCAGTGTCAGTCAGTGTCAGGTTACAAATGGCGAGCTCACATTTGATTTTCCCTGGAACTAAAGTACAGTATGGTATGATATTGTAAAAAATGACTGTCATGTAGCAGAGATTTAAAAATAACCAAAAAACGTACAACCTGGCAGAGATCGAAATCTGTTCCAACATGATTGGGACATCAGACTGTTGAATGACTAATTCACTGTAAAATTCTTATATATTGCACCTTTAACTGCCAACAGGGTGGCTAGAAGGTTAATAACCCACAATCTGCAAAGGATTTCTAGGTTTGTTTGCAAAAAATATGAAATCAATTATTCTGAAAACAGCTAATAGGCCGTTAGACCTCAGCAGAAAGCTTTAGGGTAAGGGGTGAAGCATTTTGATTTAACAGGTTCATGGATGTGCTTCAGTGTTTCCACTCTTTCTTAATGTTACAGTTGATTAATGGCAATACAAACCTTCACCATCTTGTTTCTTAGATTTCTTATTTTTTTTGCGGAATCGGATGCTGAGGTCCTTCTTCTGAACTTCATTCTGCTCACACTCTCTCTCCATCGCATCCATAAGATTCACATTGCTGTTGCTGGGCTTTTTCTCATGCTCATACCCCAACTCAGCAGACAGAGGCTCAGCAGCATCTAAGCTCGTACCTGGTTCTTGAATGTCCTGTGACAATAAAACATTTTTTTTATAAAGCAGTTAAATAAATAAATAAAAACATCATATTGATTGATTTCATTATAAAATGTAAAAGCTATGGTTGTTGGTTTGTCAAGGATTTTCAGGGTTGGTTTGGTCACCTGATCTTTTCTTTTAGTGTCTTGAGTTTCCTCCTTCCTGCTCCCATTTGCCTCTCCTGCTCTGCTGTTCTGTCCATTTTCTGGTGAAGTGCTTTGCTCCTCCAGAGGGCCCTCATGGTCCCACAAGCCATATTGCTGTGCACAGAGACAAAAATACTTCCTTATAAGTGTTAGTCTTGAAGTTACACTGACTACCAAGGAATACTGGCATCAAATATCAACCTGCATTATTTAGAAACCATACTTTGAATACTGTATTTAACAATTTGAGGAGAGCTTAGTTTGACTTTATCTGATTTATTATTTATAGGATTTGTAGTCAAGGATAAAAAAAGACCTCAGGCTTGAACGTCCAAGGGTCTCAGACGAAAGTAGGCCTGAGTCTGTAAAGATGAGCTAAGCCTGCTTTTCAAGTGTCCACACCCTTCCTGTAGTGTCAATCTGCTCCTCATTTATAAACATGATTATACCTCTAGCATATAATACATTAGAAGAGTAATAATAAACCTCAGTTAAGTGTATAAAGCCCTAAAATACAGTCCCACTGCAACACTTAAAGCTCTCAGCTGTCTACTGTCTCACTAATGGTATTTTAAGTGAAAACCTCTCCATCTTCATCTCTCAGCCCCTTTTATTTCTGGAGCTTCTCTTGTTCCTTCTCCTTCATATTGCTGTCACTTGAATCACTACATCCATCCCCCAACCTCTTCTCAATTTCATAGTTATAAAGTCATAAATATCTCCTATCGGTCACCCACTTCTCAGTCTGATTCTAGAGCTCTAACACATTGATCCCTCATTCTGCACGAGTCTGGATTGTCCAATTTGAGTCTGGAAGATATATTCTATACAGCATTCCAGACACTTGGTTTTATCTTCTCCTGCTTCCATCTTCTATTCTGTCTCGGGTATATCCTTGCTGACCCTACATCAGCCTAGTGGGGGATGATATTATCGCGATTTCGATTTTAGCACGATTTTTTTTTTTATGATCACCAACAAAACTTAAATTACACATTAAAAAAGAGAAACATTTACTACATACATGCATTCAAATTAGGGATAACCAACACAGGGTTGAAAAACATACTTATTTGTCTTTCTCACACCAGAGAGGATAGAAATGCACAAAAAGTTATGAATGAAACTATATATATATATATATATATGATTGTCAACCTAGCAAAATGGCAGTTCGGGTTGCCAGTCAGATTTTTTTGGACCATCGCATTTCTGGCAGTGGAGCTATTCCTCTACCCACTAAAGTGCAGGCGGTATCGGATTTCCTGCATCCTCAGACTGTTAAAGCCCTGCTGGAGTTTCTGGGATTGGTTAACTTTTACATCCGTTTGATCCCGAGCGCAGCACAATTTCTGCAGTCGCTTTACTGCGTGCTAAAAAAGAAAAATGCCACCAAAAATGTGGACTGGACCCCAGACTGCCTCCAAGCATTTAATAAGGCTAAGTCTGCGCTGGCCAATGCAGCCGTTTTGACCCACCCCTCCCCCTCAGCACAGGTCGCTTTAACTACTGACGCCTCTGATTTAGCAGTAGGGACGGTGTTAGAGCAGCGGGTCTGCGGGGTTTGGCAGCCGCGTGCATTTTTCAGCCGTACACTGAGGGACAACGAGCGCAAATACAGCGGTTTTGACAGAGAGCTGCTGGCTATTTGGCTACAAGGCATTTCCGTTTTTTCCTCGAGGGCCGCCCATTTACAGCCTATGTTGACCACAAACCATTGATATTTACCATGTCTAAAATCTCTCACCCCTGGTCTGCACGTCAAAAGCACCACCTTGCTGTTGTCTCTGAATTTACTACAGACATTCAGCATGTGGCTGGCAAATCCAATCTGGTGGCTGACTGCCTGTCCCGTGCTCTGGTCTCTCCAATTCATGTGGGCATTGATTTCTTTGCTATTGGTGCAGATCAGCGCAGTGATGGAGACATCCATAAACTGCAGTCTGAACCAACCGGCCTTAAGCTGGCGGACAGACAGGTGCAGGAAGGTGGTCCTCATCTGCTCTGTGACATTTCTACTGGTTCCTGCTTTAAAGCGCCACTGTGTTTTTGACGCTTTGCATTCTCTCTCGCATCCAGGAGTGCGTGCCTCAGTGAAACTGATCAGTTCCAAGTTTGTTTGGCCAGGATTACGTAAGGCTTCGAAGGAATGGGCTGCAGCATGTGTCCCGTGTCAGCGTGCAAAGGTTTATAAGCACACAAAAGCACGTTTTGAACCATTCCCCATCCCTAGTCGCAGGTTTGATCATGTCCATGTAGACCTGGTGGGTCCCCTGCCTCCATCTCAGGGTTATACTTACCTCCTGACCAGTGGTGGGTAGAGTAGCGACCAGAGTGCTCCAATGATTGATCAAACATACATGGCACTGTTTGTGACTAGAAATCCTGTACTGTGTGAGGTGTTCCAAGCGGAGCCGAACACGCAATCTCCGTCAGCCGTTTATTTACCCGTTGCCACGGTAACTCGCAGTACCGGGAGCCAAATCACACAGGTTTGAAAAATCCTACAGTGTGTACCTTTATTTATAAGACATTTGCCTAGCCACAGCAAAAACAAACAAACAAAAAAAATAAATAATTGAGGTCATAGGCTTCTTACCACAACATGTTTCCTCAAGTTAGACGTTGAGTTTTTGAATGCTGAAATGTCCGTTTGTTTGGGGAGACACAGAAGACACTTCATAATGTAGCTGTTGTTTCGCAAGGTCTGTAAACTAAACATGCTTCCCATGTAAGGGCAGGGATGTTCCTCCTCGTCCTTGTCTGCATTGCTAACCGTTGATTCTGACATTGTACTTGCTACCAAAAGACGGTGGATGTCGACCGCAGTAGCCGTAAAGCTAACCCGTCCCAAGCTGATATTGAATATGGTCATGTGACATAGTTACGTGACAAGACTGCACGGCTAGGGCTACGTTTCATTCGTTAAACATCGTCACGCGGTAGATCTTTGAGCAAGTCTGTCTCTGTCAAAATATAAGTAGAGATACTGGATAGCTTAAAGCTTTATCATCGCCGATAAAAGTAACAAACTCAGTATATCATAATGTAGTGGAGTAAGAGTACTGTTTCTTCCCCATAAATCTACTCAAGTAAAATTAAAAAGTACTGTGATTTAAAACTACTCATAGAAGAATTTATTTTTCAAAAGTGTACTCAAGTAAATTTAACAGAGTAAATGTAACTCGTTACTCCACACCTCTGCTCCTGACCATGATCGTCCGTACCACCAGGTGGCCAGAAGTGATTCCGCTGGCATCCACAACATCTGCTGTGGCGGCTCGGGCATTTTTGTTAACCTGGGTTGCACGTTTTGGCCCCCCTGCAGACATCACTTCTGACAGAGGTCCCTAGTTTTTGTCAGAAATTTAGACCTCCATGGCTGACGGCCTGGGGATCAAGATCAACCACACCACTGCATACAATCCGCAGGCTAATGGGTTATGTGAGCGGTTTCACAGGTCATTAAAAGCTGTGCTTCGTGCTGTTTTGACCGATGGCAACTGGATTGACCGGCTCCCTTGGGTTATGCTTGGGTTGCGATCCACGGCTGAAGAGGACCTTGGTGCCTCCCCAGCTGAACTGGTTTTAAGACAAATCGTTGCTATTAAAAGACTAACATGCAGCTGCAAATATAGTGCAAGATGTATTGTGCAATCTATAATACGGCTATTAATAATCCTTATACAACGGGGTAAATGAAACTAACTGGTTCAAATATTTTTTGCACAATGCTGATATTGAAGCGGACCATCGGGAGGCTCCACTTACACCCAGAGAAGAGGATGTTTACATTCAAAAAAAGAGATACATTTTTGGCTCAATGATGGTATGTTTTAAGTGTTGTGTTCTGACTTACCGTTGGCAGTTGGAGTTGATTAAACGAGTGGATCAGATCTAGCTGTGCCATCCTTTCATACCTCCTCAATATTATAAACAGGCACACATAAAGCTGCCTAATAACAACGTAATATAGTTTAAAAATATGATATTAAGCAAATAGAATTAAATATCAAATCTTTTCAAATAAAAGACTAACATGCGGCTGCAAATATAGTGCAAGATGTATTGTGCAATCTATAATACGCCTATTAATAAATGCAATAAAATACAGCTTTAACTGGTTCAAATGTTTTTGCAGAATGCTCATACTATAAACACGCACACAAAGCTGCCCAATAAAAATGTAAGTGATAACAATGTAGCGTACACAAAGGTATACAAAGTGGTGCTGTTACATGAGATAATGAAGGTAGACTAGTGTAAGCAGTTCTAATTATTCTTCCATCTGTCCAAACATATTCTTAATATTCCCTGCAACTCTCTGTACGTACATGCGTGGAAGTGTTTGGAGAAAAAAAGGCAGCTGGGCAACTGGTGGTGCGGATTGTTTGCCGTTTGTGTCGTAGGGAGTACGTTTTATGATTATTTTTTCTAGTGTTTGCTGAACTAAGAAGAACTAAGAAGAAGATGCGCTAGCTAGCACCGCTGCTGCTGCGGTCAGCTTTATAGCTTTAGCTGCCAGCTGGCTCACTGTATTGTTTGCGATGCTTTCTCTTCAAGTGAAAAAAGTTGATGGTGTTGCGATCACTTGCCTTGACGATCTCCTTGCAAACTTTGCAAATAATTTTTGTTTGCTCTTTGTCATATGGTAAAAAACAAAACCAGTTCCATACAACGGATGAGGACTTTCACTTCGGAACCAAACCTTAATTTACGCTCTCAGTCGCGGCAATGCCATGCTTTACAGGTTGTACACAGGCAAAGGAGAGGGAGGAGAGGGGCAGGGGGTAATTCGCTTAGAGCAGGGAGAGAGCGGAGGCTTTTCTTCGCACACAGAGGCAGAAATACAGCAGCAGAACTGGGAATCCGTATAAAATGATCTCTCAAAAATGACAGATCGTCACACGTGTAGATCGTTTCACAGTCTTAAATCATCACATAACACGCCCCTATATCAGCCCCTGTCTAATTTGGAAAAACCTCAGCCTCACCTGTTCCTGTGGCTCTGTACTGTCTTTAGTAATCCATCTATTTCAGCACCCTGTCTTGTTCAGGGTCAACGAAGGGTTGTAGTCAACAGGCACATAGCAGGGTACACTGTGGACAGGTTTTACACACTTACACACACACACACACAGCCTGACCCAGACACTTTTTTTCTAACCCCAACAATTACAGATCTATTCCTATTTAACCTTAACAAATCCTTAAGTTACACCATACTTCTAAAACCAACCGGTAGAGTTCAGTAACTGAAAGTGAGGACCAGGCAAAACAGTCCTCACTTTACAGCTGAAAAACCTGAAATGATTAAAATGATTTTCAGTTGGAATGCAACACAGGAGCGCCACACACTCAAACTCACATATATACACACACATACTTCCATGGCCTTCTATAGCAGAATTAGCCTGAAATAAACCAAGCATGGATGGGGAAAACATGAAACATTTCAGTTTTTATAGGAATCCTTCCTCTTTCTGGATCCAATGGTTTAAACTGAAACTAAACCTTTTCTGTAGCAGTTTACATGTACAGTTACAGTAGAAAACCTACTGGGGCTTCATTTTTGTTAAGAAAGCAACTATGGCTTTTGGTGGTGAGGCAGATTTAATGAGTAGAAGCAGGAGAAGGAAGTAGAAGCAAACACTAAACAATGATACAGAGATACATATGTTTGTCAGGTTTAGTTGGAATAAGGACCCAAATGCAGAGGGCGTTTGGAGCGTCTTCGGCCCATCTTTATTAATAAGTCCTCAAACTCAGGCAAAGTATTAGATAGGAAACAGGAGACATGGACGACATGTGACAACAAACAACAATAATCCGATGAGGACAATCAGAACAAGAAGGTATATACGTATTGAGAGTGAGGAGTTGTCGTCATAGTACAGAGGCCCTCCCCTTGATCCTTGATCCGCCATCTTGGCTTCCTTCCAGCGGAAGGAAACTGTGTGTTTTTTAACTCGGTAGTAGAGGAGGTTCTCGCAATTCTGCACTGTGTTACCATGCCTCGAACTCACTGCTGCGTTAAAAACTGCTTTAGTACCACACATTTAACTACCCTAGCCAACCCAGAACCGGGTGATCATCTCCCAACACAAAATCCTGGTGCCATAGAGTCTATAACTGGTACAGTATGTGTCATTGGGCTAAAATCAAATTACAACTAAATACCTAAAGATACACTACACAGCTTTAGCCTACATCAAAACATGTTGGAGGCGTTTGCGTACATTGAACATCTTGTCACAATCTAGTGTTTACAAAGCAGTCGCAGTAAATTTCTTTGTCATTTTAGTCAAGAAGTGTCTGCTAAATGCAATGTAATTACGACACACTAAAACGCATGTTAAGAAAAGTAACCTTTGCCAGTACCACGCTGTTTTCGCCACGTGGAGGCTTGTAGATGGCCAAGTCCTGCACCTAGCCACAGCAGAAAGCCTCGTAGCTTTCCAAGGATTTGTGGCTTTTAAACTCCTGCAACGTGTAGTAACTCACACCAAAAACAAAGTAGTTTACTATATCTATATATGTGCACAGAGGAAAATGGATCAGGTGTCTGTGCCATTCCGCTGCAGGGGAGCTCGTATGGGTGTTTGATGTCTGAGAGCTTCTCCAAATATCGCTGTTTTGCTGTAGGTATAAGCTTGTCCCTGTAAGGTCCATTTTCTTTTGCCTTGACTCTCTCCATTGCTCTACTTTCTTACTTTCCGTCTATTTGCAGATCTGTCCCACCGAAATAATAAACGCACTAAAATTAAAGAGCTCCGGAATGTTAGTTGCGTCAATACTGTTAAGTTCTGAAGGCGTTGCCCTGGCAACCGATAGCGTCTCCTTACATTATGGCCGACCAACTCAGACCCCACCCAAATAGGCACGTGACTCCTCACTCTCAATACCCCGGGAAGGGTAATCAGTTAAATGATGAACAGCTGGGAACAGGGGAGGACAAAGACAAGGAACAGCTGACAAAGACAAACAGGGAGATTGGGACTGACACATACGAGGAGGATTAGGGAGACACAAACATGGAGAGAGGAGTGACACAGACAAAGAGAGTAACGTAATACCAATGTTGTATTAGAGGAATAAATATTAACAGAAATTATATCTTACAGTAAAATGAAGAGGAAAAAATCAGACATCAGGTTCCACAAATTTACTAAGAGCATCTGCAAAATATGATTACTGTTAGAAAAGACTGACCATGAGGAGGGATCTGTGGAAGAACAGAGCCAGCAGCTGAAGGAGATCATATTTGATGTAGCTGTCAGTTTTCTCCAGGCCAAAGATGCGTGGGGGGAAGAAGGGCTTGTCTTCATTTAGGGTGATCTCATAAACACTGTTCCATGGAAAGAAGCCAAACTGGAAAATATATTTCAGCACCACCATCACCTAGGAAGAGGCAGATCAGCTCAATCAATGTAGACAAAATGGCGATCTTAGCTAGTCCCTCTTATTCAAATGCCACTATGGTGTAGTAGGGATGTCACTGTTACCAGTGTAGCGGTAAACCCCGTTAAAATGTTTACAATAATAATTACTGTCTTGTTTAAAAAAACAAAAACTATTATCTTGGTGGATTACTGCATCGACGGTGTAGACACGGTGAGTCTAACCAGCCACCGTCTCATTTGCTAATATTGCAGCACATGCGCAGTTTGTAGTTTACAAGCAAAACTTTCTCTTAAGCTGAAATGATGGCAGCACTCAAGAAATATCCTGAGCGCTGCCCTCAGCTGAAAGCATGCTGGACAGGTGACAACATTCACTGTAATGTTTTTCAAACTAGTGTCAGTCACGGCAATATGGTGTTAAACTACCCTGAAATGAGTCATAAAAAAAATAAAATACATCAGAATAATATCACTAACGTACAAAATGCAGAAAAGTTTTCCAATTTATAAATTTTGTTGTTAGGGGTGGGGGGTATACCAAAAATTTACTGATACCGAAATGTATGACTGCTGCTGCTGACTGATTCTACTTGTGCTCCGATGTAAATGCTAAATATGTTCTGTCTAAAACAAATGACTGCACACTAAAATCACTGATTTCCCTCACAGTCCCAGTGAATTCCTCAGCTGATGTGCACAAGTTCAATAGCAAGAACCCATCATATTTTCAAGCACATTATGTAAAATAGACCGCTACCGGACACTGAGAAGACACCGAGGGGCGGGGGGTCATTATCGTCCATTTACCAATATCGAGGTAAACTGTTCAATATACTGTAACGTTAATTTTAAGTCATATCGCCCAGACATAGATGTTGTTTTACTCATTTCCTCGTTGCTACTGATCTGTTTTTTCTTTTCGCTGCATATATGATTTCGCTGATGGTTAAACTATCTGGCGGTAGTAGTAGAAAATTGTGCAATTGTGATTGGTGGCCTTTATGGCCATTCATTGGTAAGGTTGTCATTTGAACACAAAATCTTGCTTAAAATGATTTAGGTATGTACTACCCCATATCGCCAGGGAAAACATTCCTCATTTTAAATACCTGGAAGCGTATTTCACTCCATTCATTGGATCGCCACAGTACAAACAAACAAAAAAACGTTTTTCTACCCTATTTAACCTAACTTTCAATTTGACCAACATGCTTCTTATTCCATTTTATAAAGCCTGAGTCCTGAAATGAATCTGATGGATGAATCTGTGGAGGGAGCTTAAAGATTAGGGTGATGAAAAGAAGGCCATCCATCATCAGAGACTTGAAGCTCATCCATCTCTAAAGATAAATCATTGAAATACAAAATGCTGCTGAGGAATTGGAAGAAGGCATTAGTCTGTTTCAAAAGACAATGTTGGCACCTGTGGCGGAGAAATTTAGTGTTACAATTTATCTGTACTTTGTAATCAACTGTGATGAATGTTTACTTAATGTTGTAGTATTAGTTTGAATGTTAGTCCTATTGAGTGCCGCTTTTACCCAAGTCATGCTCAGAGTGTTTTGATAATGATAGTCCATGTCCTGCATTACCATGGAGATGGCTCTTAAGACTTGGCATCCTTAAAGGTCTACAAAGTTCACAGTTTTGTAATCACAGCGAAAGGCGCCATCAAGTCTGTTACTCTCACCCTGAGAACTTTATCAGGTAGAATAAATAGACGGAATGTTACTAGAAATATTATAAGCTTGTTGTTGTAAAATTGAGACCGGTCAGTATTCTGCATTTTACTGTGATGTGGCACTGTCCTCCTGTATGTTCAATTCAAATCATATTAAAACCTCCAAAAGTTTAAAGGAATCTCTCATTTTTACTAAGAGTCTAAATCAGATTACAGCACCAATGCCGACATCAGTGTGCCATTTGGTCATTCATAAGTGGTCAGCCTGTGGCGGCAATGGAGTGCAGATCAGGTGTTTTTCACAAATTTTAATTGCATTTTAAATATTGGTGTGGCTGGGGCTCTGCTAACATACCAAAAAAATCATGACATCAGCCTCTGCTGGGGCAAGGTGTGATCTTCCTTCCAGCTTCAGTGCAGCGTTGTGGGAAAATTGCGTTTTGGTAATATATTAATATCAAGCTAGCCGGCACGGAGGATTCAGAAGAGACACCGTGCCGACAGTATTACCCTAATATGGTGACACAGCATGTCTTTTGAGAAAGTGCCTTTTTATTGTTGGGTTCAAAAATAATTTTTCAATACTCTAAATGGAACAAATATTTTTTATATATATATATATAAAAAATAAAAACAGATATTTTTTTAAATTATTCTTTTTGTACATTGTCTTATCTTTCAGGAGATGTCTGTCTCATTTTTTGTCAAAAACATACTTCTTGTTTGAAAAAAAGATCACTTGAAATTTTGCAGCTGTATGGTTAATTATTTACTTAACTGTGTTTTTTTCCTCTTATTCTCCAAAATTCATCATAATATTCACCTCAAAGTACTCTTCAGAGATTTCCAGCTGTGTCAAGAGCTTTTCTGAAAAATCTCGAGGATCATGAAATAGTTCAATGGCTACAAGATTGAAGACTTCGGGCTTTTCTTTTTCTTGAATGAAATACTTGTTCATATTGTTTATTAAAGCAAGCAGGTGGATATTTGAGCTACTGCATATCATCATTAGCAGGCATCCTTGTATTGTTGTGGTTTGGAGTGATTTTTACAGTGTCTGTGTTCACAAAGCGATAAAAACAAGTGAGCACTCCTTTCTGGATAAGGAGTGGTGACTGTCTGTGCCTCATATATTTTTCATCTGAAAATGTTCCATTGGATCTTGACAGTTCAAGAGAAATTCACATGCTCTTCCAGGCCTACCTAGCATGACACTGAAGTTGGGTAGAGATAAATATTAGAAAACAAAATAGTTTTACTTTGAACTGATATTGTCCAAGCACAGAACCCAGCAAATTAAACCCCCTATCTTAGAGAAGGCCTTTATTAAAGATCTTCGATGAAAGCCTTCAGTCCCAGCCTGTGCTAACAAAAGGTAAGATATTATCGAAGTTTTAGGTCTCTGTAGATGTGTACATACCTCGGTGTAGACTATAGCTGTCATCCAAAACCTCTTAGTTGGCCTTGGAGCAGACAGCATGGCCCACAGGAAGACCAAAATTGGGAGGACCAGTGATATGACAGAAGCACTGACCACATTGTTCAGGACTATAATGAAATAGCAGAGCAGCTCTGAATTGGCTGACAGCAGATTGTATACGGCAACCAGCAGCCTTAGCAATCGGTTCTGGTTGCTGAAGAACTCTCTGCTCTGCTCCAGCTCCTCAATAAAAAAAGCCCTGAGAAGAAAAAGGAAAAGACCATAACTCCAAATCAGTCTTGTTAATGAATTCATCAGATATCACTTAAAAAACGTATAAAAGCAAATATCGGAACAAAAATACACAACAAAACTTGTTTAAAAATGCCATTATTTTACACATGAACAGGACATTGTGGTATATTGTTTATGCTAGATACACAGGCCTCTTTGTGAAAGTTTGTGAAAGTTTGTGAAAGTTTGTGAAAGAAAATCTCTATTTTCATGTTTCACCTGTTGGACAGGATCTCACTGGCAGTTCTGGAGTGTCTGGGTTGTTTTAAAGGCTCTAGTTGCAGTCCCGTGCTTGTGCTTAAGACTTCTTCAGTTAGGAGATTGCCATTACTGTTGTGCCTCTGGGTCTCATCTCTATTTCATGTAAAAAGACAAATGTACATGTAAACACTAAGAATACACTAAGAATAAGGAATGGAACATTTAATAAAAAACCTTTATCAGACTGCACCAACCCAGAACATAACAATTTCTTTTCATCCCTGGGAAACTGCAGCATCACCAGCAGGACCTTCCTTCAGCATTCATGCACATGTGATTTTACTGGCAGTGTCATAACAGCCCACAATTGTAAAGTGAATGATTGCAGCAAATCATCCACATGATGTTGACTGTAGAAATGATAATAATAATAACAATAAGGTATTGTTTTTGGACTTGGATATTAGGGTGAATACTTTAAGAATGATAATATGTATCTATTTAGACTTATTTTGAAAATAACATAGGAAGTAATTCTAAGTTGTCCTGCTGAGTAAACAAATAAAGCGGCCGGTGAGAATGGTTCATAATAGTTGGGCACATAAACACTAAAGTAGACTCCGATTGTATTGGAAAACTAGTACTTCACCAATATTTCAGTAGAACCGAACTTGAAATTATTTGAGAAAAAAAAGGATATAATCACTCGTTTATTTTTGACCCGCAACAAAAGTTACTTTAGGTTTTGTGCGAAAACAGGTAGTGACTACAACTGAGGAAGTAGAAGAAATAGAAGAAAAATGACTTTGAGTTTAGCAAGCTTCGCCTCCTTCTTCCAGGACAAAGGAAGGAGCATTAAACATGGAGAAAACCATTATAAATCTGGCCATGTGGAAAGTGGCAGCAAAGCTTTGGGGAGAACCAGTTGGTTGAGTGAAAGTGAGCATGCGGGAGAAGCTCTACAAAGTCTTGGTAAGTATCTCACTTCCTACCTAGTGCTACGTCCATGACGCCATGTATGCGACTTCTGATTTGTAGTCATTTTAATTAAGAATCGTTCTAAGCAAATAAATCACACTTAGCATGTACACTCAAAACGCACATCATTCGCTATTTAAATTAAGGTATAGCATATGTTTGATTAAGGGCATAAGGCAAAGTATACCAAAAAATTCCTTTAATTAATTTTTTGGGCCAGAAAAGCCAACCAGTAGGGGAGGAGACTAGGCTCCCCGTAGTGCTGGATGGGGTTGAGTCATGTGAGTACATACAGTCATGTTACTTCACCCCGTCCAGTGTGTAACATGAAGGAAATGGTTTTGCCAATGTATCGACTGTGTCACTATATTTAGCGAGTGCTTTGACTGCTCTTGCGACTCTTACAAAAAAGCGACTAGCGACAAATCTAGCGACTTTTTATGGTTTTATTGGAAACACTAACGTGAAGCACATATCATTGATATGTTCTTAGCGGGCCCAGAACGCTCACAGCATAATGCAGCTCTACCCGACTCCACGCACAGGTCCTCCTCAGTCAGAGCGGATATTTACACTGCTGAGTCCAGAATGTTGATAAATCACATATCACAAAGTTGGCCCCTCAAGCTTATCCCACCAGATGATGCCCTAGATCCTATATGAAAAACTACTTTAATCAGACAGTAAACTTAATTTGCATTATAATTATTCTCCCACTGCTGACGCCTCTTTTGATAAATGGGCCCAATGAATATATTTTGAGCTGACTTCTTAAATATATAAAGTACTTTTACATCAGTTCTGTTGTTCTTTTTGTGGCTCTCCTCCGTCTTCTCAAACCCCCAGATGGTCATGGCAGATGACCGCTTGTACTGAGCAAGGTTCTGCCGGAGGTTTCTTCCTGTTAAAGGGAAGTTTTTCCTCTCCACTGTCGCTACATGCTTGCTCAATATGGCTCTGGATATTGTTGGGCTTTTTGCTTGTCTGCAATATTGAGGGGACATCGGGAGCAGTTCCCTTGGATTGGCAGACCGGCGTGATGGTCCCCCTTTTTGAATAAAGTGTGTTCCAACTACATCGGGATCACGCTTCTGAGCCTCCCTAGTAAGGTCTATTCATTGGTTCTGGAGAGGAGAGTCAGATGGATTGCCGAACCTCAGATTCTCGAGGAAAAATGCGGTTTTGTCCTGGCCATGGAAAACTAGACCAGCTCTATATGCTCAGCAGGGTCCTTGAGGGTGCTCTGGAGTTCCCCCAACCGTTGTACATGTGATTTGTGGACTTGGAGAAGGCATTCGACCTTGTCCCTTCAGGAGTTCTGTGGCGGGGTCCTCCTGGAGTATGGGGTACTAGGCCCTTTGATAATGGCTGTTAGGTCACTGTATGACCAATGTCAGAGCTTGGTTTGCATTGCCGAAAGTAAGTTGGACTTGTTTCCAGTGAGAATTGAACTTTTCCAAGGTTGCCCTTTGTACACCGAGTCAAAATTATTAGTACAGGATTTCTAGGAACAGCGAAGTTGTCGATGGGATTCATTTTGGTGGCATCAAGCTCGGGTCTCTGCTTTTTGCAAATGATGTGGTCCTGCTGGCTTCATCAGCAAGGGACTATCCAGCTTTTGCTGGAGCGGTACGCAGCTAAGTGTGAAGCGGCTGGGATGAAAATCCGCACCTCTAAATCCGAGACCATGGTCTTGAGCTGGAAAAGGGTAGCGTGCCTCCCCTTCGGTCAGGGATGAGAACCTTTCTCGAGTGAAGGAGTTCAAGTGTCTGGGGGTCTTGGTCATGAATGAGGCAAAAATGGAGCGGTAGATCAATAGACAGATTGGAAAGGTATCAATAATGGTGAAGACAGAGCACGGCCGAAAAATGAAGCTCTTGATTTACCAGTCGATCTACGTTTCTACCCTTATCTATGGTCACAAACTCTGGGTGGAGACGGAAAGAACGAGATCACAGAGGAAAGCGGCTGACATTAGCATCTGGTCCGGATGCCTCCTGGACGAGATGCGCCTGGACCTGGAAGTCTCTGCTTAAGCTGCTTCCTCTGTGACCCGACCCCAGATAAGCGAAAGAAAATGGATGGATTGATAGTAAATCTATCAAATACTGAAGTTTAGACGTTTTTCTAAATGGCTATATATGACATGTTTTCATATTTCTTTTATGTTATTTACATAGAAATAAATGTTAAATAACTGTTTAATAAATAAAAGTACTTTACTTAACTATAAGTACTGTATTTTGTGTAAAAAAAAATATTTAGCCCACGGCCCGCTGATAGTTTCATTTTGGCCCTGAAAGGGAAAAAGTTTGGGCACCCCTGATCTGGATGATCCATCTGGAAGAAAACTACCATATTTAGGAAAGCATTTCCAACGGCAGAAGGACTCTCACTGGGTGGGCGGGATTTACCGCATTGTCATACTAGTGCAGCGAGAATAAAACATAAATTAGTCAAGAAATCAGATCTTGCTTTGTTTTTAGTTCTATAGACACACCTTACTGCAGTGTTTATGAGTGAGCTCTGTGCAACAAAGAGAACAATATTTTGTGTATTATCTTAGTACTCCTTACTTCTATACAGAGAGTAGCAAAGTTTGTTTTACCTCTTTTTTTAATTGCATACAGTTTCAGCTTTACTGCAAAGAGCTGCAACAGTTGTTGTGGTGGCTTCTGTTGTTTAATTGCGGTCAATCTAGAACCATATAAACAGCGGAAGAAGGTATAACAACAGCTGTAGATGTTCTGAAGAAGGCAAAGCCCTCTGCATGCCAAACGAAACAAAACAAACTTTCCTACTCTGTGAAAAGAAATAAGAAGCACCAAAGGAGACATATCATGGAAAATCCACTTTTTTAGCCCTTAAATGCATGTAAATGTGTATTTTGGGTGTTTATGAGTGCAGAAAACTTACATTTATTCTCTTCTGGTGCTGTGTTTATATCTTTACATTCTTTTTTGGTCATATTTTTCAGTCTGTTTAGTTTTCTCTGTTCGCTATTACGTTTTCTTGTCTATTACGTAACAGCATTTGTTGTTGAACAAAAAGTAAAGTAAACTTTATTTTAGACATGAATGTTGTGTGTTGATATGTCGTACGGGCGATTGTTTTGATAGTTGTAGCATTGTACATTCTGCTTCTGTTAGTGATGTGTGCTAGCTTTTAGCTGAGGATATAACTGTACTGCATGCTTTGAATAAAATGATTGGGCTTTTTTTGCCGGTTTTTGTCGTGGGGTACACATGATGTACAGGAATTTAGCGACGATCGCTTCGCAATAAAAAGTTTATCTGCCGGTAGTAATCGTATCTCTGCCATCAGACTACAAAAATGTCCGAACGGGGTGAAGCGGAACGCTCTGTAACCTGGAGGGGGCGGGGCATGAAATGTTTCGCTTACATTTAAAGGGACCGCACGAAAATGAGTTGCTCCAAAGATGCTCCTCAGAACGGTATAAGGAGGTTCTGTGGGGCTAAATTAACATGGAGTTCAGACCAAACCACTGTGGTTCTACTTTACATACACCACAAGTGAATGATTTACATGTGAAAAAGAAGGATTTAAAAGCATGATACATCTCCTCTAAGACAAAACAGAAAATGAAAATAACGAAGGTGATTATATTCCGTTTATAATGAGGAGAGATGAAACTACAGCACGTCTTGTGCTTGAAGGAAGCAAATGTTTTTCATTCCCCCAATCAAAATCAAGTGTTGTGTGATGCCAGTCACTCTGCCCTATTTCTACAAAACTATTGTCCTATGGACCTACAACTAAAGGAGGGCCATTAATGGAAACAAAAAGGCAGACCAGACCAAACAAACAGTTGCAGTAAACCATGCAAACCATTCTCACAATGTTAACAATATAAAACTTTGCATGGATGCAAAAAAGTAGACATGATACCACTCTGACCTGCTTCTGGCTGCTGTATCTGGATCGGCTTGATCCAAACATGTATTCAGAGAGGAACTCTCACTGTTCTGGAACACCAGGTCTTCTCTGGACACAGCTGTATGATGCTGCCATGATCAAGAAGATACAGATTCATCATTTTAGAATGGGCATTATATAATAACATAATTATGTTCAAAAAATTATCATGTTGGTTAGATTAGATTGAACTGTATTTATCCCTCAGAAAGATTAATCCGGGAAATGTGTGTATGCGTCTTCCTCTGCACTTTTTCCAAGAAACTAGTGTAATGTGAAAAATATTTCTGAATTGCATTTACCTGCTTGATTTTGTGTATGATAAAGTAGCGTTCATTGCACAGGACAGTAGATGTATCTCTGTACTGCTTAGTTAGCAGATCAAGCCACTGAGTCACTCCATCCACCATAGCCAAAATAATGGCCCACAGGAAGCGCAGAATATCCAAAATCTTCTGAACCATCTCTCCGTGCACTGCATCACACAGGAGAAAGTTGACACAGACTGAAGAAATGGACTCTGGGAAAAAAAGTGGTTCTGTGTTTGGAGAGTATGTGGCGAGGAGGTATACCAAGTCAAGAACTGGTGACAAGACCTTGCTCAGTTTTAGCTTGACTGGTTCTTACTAATCACCAGTGTATGGTAAACAAAAAAAGTGGGGTTTTTTTAACAAATAAGTAAACACACCATAATAATGTACTATAAGATCACACTGACAACTGTTACTGGTGTGGCTGTTACTGTGGGTACCAGTCTCAAAGTTTCAGAAGGTCCACTTCCAGTATCAGTAAGCGAACTAAGGGTGTCCCAGGCCAAGGATTTACACATTCAAACCAAAAACTGTTGAATCTTTTTATAGTGACCAATGTTCGATTGATCTATGAGCGCACGCTGCGCGGGGACAGTTGTACGCCGCAAAGACTATGGATAATTATGGAGCTAGATTTGGGACTTCAGTTTTGCTTGTAACTAGCACACATTTTAAAAATACACGTTTCAAGTTACAAGTTTTAAGTCACAAGTTTCAAGTTACATGTTTCAAATGTCAAGTTACAAGTTTCAGGTTTCAGGTTCAAGTTAAAGTTACAGATCATGTTTTACCATATTTAGCTTGCCTAGAAGAACCAGTGAGTGGCTTGCTGATTTTGAACAACAAATCATGTTTCACCAATTTCCATCCAGTCATGGCCAGAGGAAGGTAGGGCTTTGCACCGCTCACAACCAAAAGTGATTACATTCACACTCCAACTTCAGCCACCACAGCTGCTACAAGCCACCCCCCCCAGGTGACTCAGGTGCAACTGAAGCAACATGGTTGCTGCCAGTCGGGTCTCGCCGAGCAGGAGAAATCCGTCATGGCAGCTCTTCGCAGGGCTTCTCCCTTGGCGTCAACCCCTGGTATGTTAAGCGTGTTTCCATATGTATTTAGTTGTATACTTTTCGAAGTGCTAAAACATTATAATAGAGTTATTTTAGGCTTGCCAATATGTATTGCAAAGCCTGCAAATTCAGATAGGAGGAGGTGCTGTAAATGGTAAATGGACTGAACTTATATAGCGCTTTTCTAGTAATACTGACCACTCAAAGCGCTTTACATTGAAGCCACATTCACCCATTCACACTCACTTTCATACACCGATAGCCAACATTGCTCGGTAGGACGATGTAGAATTTGTGGGGTTAAGTGCCTTGCCCAGGGGCCCAGGTGCCGAACCTAAGACCCTCTGATTGCAAGCCAACTACTCTACCACTGAGCCACAGTCCCCATTTAAAATGTAGTTAATCCTTTACTCATAAACATACATATAAGCATGTCCAGAAAGTATAACTAACTTTTTTCCACAGTGGCACAAGTTTTGAGCTTGATAACGTTGCCTGAATTAAAGCTAAAATAGGAATAGCAAGGGAAACATTACCATAGCAACGCTTAGGCACACTTGACCCAGTAAATCTCTCTTATGGGGTAACATGAGGTTACAGACATTACAGTACATTCTTTTTTTTTTTTTTTAGAATAAAGCAAGTACGCTCAATGTTCACAGAAGTGTTTTCACTCCGCCCATTTTATCGAGCATGCATCAAAGCAGCAGGGGGAGAGACCGGAGTGCATACTCTGATGTGACTTCCCAAAAGCTCCAAGCGATCCTTACCTTTGTCCTGGATCACCTTCTTCAGTCTCCTCATCTTCTGTTTTAAAAAAATATTTTAAAATTTGCTTCTGACTAAATAGTCACAGTATAAATGTCATGTGCTTGTTGGTTGATTTGTTTCATTCTAATAAAAAACCTTTACTAAAAACATTTCATCTTTTTATGTTGCAGGTATCTGATATGAGTTTACCTGATGATGATAAAAAACTATAAGTTTTGTTACTCTGTGTTTAGTAGTTTTGTAAATAAATTATGCAGGCCCAGGTTGGTGAAAAATTAAATACCTTAGTGCTTGTATCCAGTGTAAACTATAATCAAATTGATCAATTAACCATATACTGTACCTCTAAAGCTAGTCATCATCAATTATGTCTGTTGAGCAATAGATAATTCATAGGCAAATACTCTAATGAAGGAAGCAAGAGTTTTCATTCTAGTAAACAATCATGTTTCACTAAGAAACCTGAAAGTAATTTGAGGTGGTAAACCAGTATTTAATTAGTAGAGCCTTTTATAATCAGTAAGAAAAACTTAAGCCCATTATTTACATAATACATATAACAAGTTTTCTATTTTGTATCAATACTTCTTCCTCGTTTTTAATATTTGACTTGTCAAAAAAGGTTTTTCTTATTTTACTATCGATTTTAAATGTGTAAATAATCCCATTCCCAAGTAAGACTGGTCAATTTATTGAAATTCTGTAATGATCGTGATTGAGCAGTGACATCAACCAAGTATGCCCTGTTCCAACTGGAAAACTACAATACTGCATCCTTGAAGAATGGACTTTCAGCTGTACTTGTCAAGTACGTACTCACCAAGCACACAAGAACGTACTTGCATACCTAGAAATTGAGAAACGGCCATGATTTGTTGGTCAAAATCATCAAGCCAATCATTGGTTCTTCTAGGCAGGCCAAATATGGTAGAAAAAAAAGATCTGTAACTTGAAACCTGAAACTTGAAATATGTAACATGAAACTTGTAACTTGAAAAATATACCTTAAAATTTGTAGTTTTAAAATGTGTGCAAGTTACAAAACACAAGTTACAAGTACAAAGCATAAGTTACAAGTACAAATAATAAGTTACAGGTACAAAACTAAAGGTTACAGGTACAAAACTAAAGTCCCATTTCTAGCTAGATAGGTAATGTGTTCATGTTAATTGTAGAATTTCTCCATTTTACATTATAATTTATTTTCCAAATGTAGTCAATTTCTTTAGTTATCCTTGAGTTATGTCATTGTCAGCGATTGATTGTCTTCATCCGTGCACTGTCTTAGAAATGTTAGTTTACAGGAGTTTTATGTCTGCCTCGAGTGCTTTGTCAAGTCTATGCCCGCTTATGCTAAATTTGCATGGAACGCTGCCCTCTAGTGGTTGTGCAGTGTGAAGGATAAGAGAAGTAAAATTCACAATCTTTTGTGACTTCTCAGCTTTGTGTGGTTATGTTACTAAACACTTCATTCTTATTCATTTAGATTGGCAGATTTATATTTAAAGACTGTTTAAGCTTCCTCTAACTGCAGATGACTGGCATCCTGTAAATGCCTTAACTAAACAATGCTTGTTTCATCTGCAAAGATTCAACCCTGAGAATGGTGGTTGAATCAGGCTCCGCCTATCTATTCATCGAACCCTCGTCTATTAGAGGTCAACACTAACGATAACAATGCTAATTATACTAATATGTGTTAACCTCCGCCCTTAATTAAATTATTTTTAAATGTTTTTGTAGGTTGCCAGTCCATTGAGAGGGAACATAGAGACACAAAGTGACCAACAACCATGAACAAACACCATAGGACAGTTTAGAGAGACCAATTAATATAGTTATCTTATAGTTAGGTTTTTGGAAAGTGGGATGAAGCCACAGTACCCAGAGAAAACCCACGCATGCACAGGGATAACATACAAATAAAAAACACTGGGTACATTTTATAATAACTACACCTTATTTAATCATAATTAGACATTAATAAATACATATTCAGTAAAAAAATAATTAATTAACAATTATTCCTCCTCAAAAAGCCATTAAACAAATAGATTAATTAATGCTTTACTTCTAATGAATAGTAACATGTATAAGTGGTTTACACATAGCAAACAAAAACAATTTCAATTCAAGTCAATTCAAAAATACTTTATTTATCCCAGAGGAAAATTAAGTGGTGTTGTAGCTCATACTAATTATTTTACAAGTGAATTCATACATGTGTTGTTACACAATGATTTAAGAATGTATTAATGATTAGAAGTATCTAATACAGGATTGACTAATTCTGCAATGCATTATCAACTGGATTACTAATACCGTATTTTCCAGACTATAAATTGCACTTTTTGTTGTCACTTATACACCAACGCATATAATATCATTTCCACACCTACAACCGAGACACAAGGCTGTCGGGAGAAGCTCATCAACAATGTAGTTACGTCTCCACGCCCAGGTACTTGCCAAAGTAATTAACCTGGCATGACAGCAGGAGGCCCTTCTCGGTGTTATACTTCATCCAATGCAAACACTTCTCTATCAGAGCAGAAATATATTTTCCCTACAAAAATGTGATTTATAATCCAGTGTAACTAATATTTGGTTTTTTTGTTCTTTTATGCATTTTTTGGCTGGTGTGACTTATACTCAGGAGCAACTTATAGTCCAGAAAATACAGTGACTAAATAGTTTTTTTCTTTTTTTTGTAGAATCTTTCTAAAGTAAAAACTGTTTGTGCTTTATTACATATTTATAAAGGCATGCATGGTGTCTTGTATGTCCTAATAAAAACTTGAATGAGACAATAATTAAAACAAGACATTGCATTGGAATGAGAAATATATTCGCTGGAGCCATTCCTCCAGTTTTGGGGTCACTGCCCCAAGCGCTCCAATTACCATGGGTACTACTGTCACCTTCACCTTCAGACCCATTTTTCAAGTTTCTCATGTTCCTTCTTGATGTTACCATCACCTGGTATTGCCACATCCACCACAACAGCTTTCCTCTGCTCTTTCTCAACCACAACAATGTCCAGTTGGTTCGTCGTTACCATCCTGTCTGTCTGGATCTGGAAGTCCCACAGGATCTTTGCTCTGTCATTCTCAACCACCTTTGGAGGTATTTTCCACTTTGACCTTGGGGTTTCCACCCCATACTCCGCTCATATGTTTCTCTATACTGCTTGGTTATGACATTCCATGTATGCTTTCTCTGCCAGCATTTTACACCCTACTGTTATGTGCTGGATTGTCTCAGATGACTCTCTGCACAGCCTACACCTTAGGTCTTGTTTGGTGTGGTAGATCTGGGCCTCTATCCCTCTGGTGCTTAGAGCCTGCAGGATATCTGATAACTGTAAGGGCGCAACTGTTTATTGCCTTGGACTTGTTCTTTCCATTGAGCTGGCAACTTAGGACTTGCCTCACTTGTTGGATGTATTTGCAGTCTTGGGAAACTGATCTGTCAACCAGGAGCTGGTGTTTAGCACCTCTGATATCTCCACTAATGTCCTTCTGTGCTTTGCTCATGTATTGATCCATGTGCCTGCTTATCTTAGCCACGATGATGCCTGACATGAGCTTCCATGTTGTGGAGAGATAGGTTATTGGGCGATAGTTGGCTGGGACTGCACCTTTGGTGAGATCCTTCTGGATCAGGATTGTTCGCCCTTCAGTTAGCCATTCTAGGTGAGTCCCATCTCTTAGAGCTGGTTCAGTGTTTTGCCGTCAACTGTGAATGTGGGTATCGAAGCCCATTCAGCCCACATTCTTTTTATGTAACCTCTCTGATTAGGGTTACTTGAGTAGTATCATTCCAACAGAGCCATATTCTCATATCTCATCCATTTCCACCTGGTTGTTGTTCAAGTAGCCCATTTTTCATCAAGGTGCCCTGATTCCCCAGCACCAGACGGATACCTTATTTCTCCGGGTGACATCTGAGCCGGTATCTCATGTATTTCATTGTCTCTCATCATGGTATGAGGTAGGCAGTAGCGTGAATGGTCTTGCCGAAGGACCCACACTGGATGGTGTTCATAGCTCCTTTGCCTCTGGCGGGAATCGAACGTGGGTCATGTTTTGAGTTTTTTTGTTCATGAATTCATCGTCTGTTTAATATTTTGTGTAAGTAACACATACCACACAAGTTGATTTGGTGCATGTTTAGACTATTTTTGTTATCAAGTAAAAAAATAAAATAAATAAAAAAACAACTGCATACACTCTTCATCCAGTGCCATGTCTTGCTTAATTATCTTCTCCATCAAATCTTTATTAGGGACACACTAGACACCAGGTCCATGAGAAGCATACATATATACATACATATATTTATGAATATGTTATGAAGCACAAAAAGTCTTTACTTTAGAAAGATTCTCAAAAAAGACTTATTAGCTATTTAGCTACTAGCAATCTACTTAATAATGCATTGCAGAACTAGTAAATCATGCATTAGATACTTCATAATCATTAATACATGACTAAATCATTGTGTAATAGTGCATTTAATTAATGTACTTTAAAACTGTTTGTGGTTTGCGAAGTATAAATGAGCAATGGGTAAACCGCTTAAACAAAGAACTATTCACTAGAAGTAAAGCATTAATTCATGTATTAGTTGTTGGTGTATTAATTAGTCAACAATTATTGATGAGTCATTAATTAACTACCTCTTACTAATTAATTGTGTATTTATTCATGTGTAATTAAGGATAAAAAATTTGTAGTTGAGTAGTATAAAGTATTACCGAAAAACTATTCTAAAAGTTGTACTCCCAAATTAGACAAAGAATTGCCCTAAACTGCAGAGATATTTAGGAGATGGAGAGCCATTTACTTTAAAGTAACCATTAAATCAGTGAGAAGAATATTACAAATAAATGAAGACATTTTTTCCAAAATATTTACCTTAAAAACTGTAATGAGAACAACATGCCTCTAAAAACAAATCAGATTTTTTTTCAAACATCAGTATCACAAACCTCAGTCCACAGAACCAAACTTACTATCCCCAAGCTTCTCATCTCCGGATGACTAGTAAGAACCCAACCATCTGCACTATTTCTCCTTACTACTTACCTTCCATTAATCTTTACACTCACCTTTTCTAGCCAACAGCCTGCTCTTGTTTTGAATCTCGACTCACCTTCTCAGTCTTCTGTAGAACCTTCCTGGATACCTGTGACGATCCTCTGGATCATTCAAAACCTGAATCCCTTCTATATTCTGGATTCCTCCCTGGTAAGCCTCTGCACCACTCCCCACCTGATAAACACCTCCACTCTCACCTGTTTTTCTGATGCTGTCACGCTGCTTGCCTATTCGTCCCAGCCAATTCTCCATCTGCAAGAGAAAAACAGGAACTCACATTCATTCCTGACTACCAACTGGATGCCCATCACCACCTGAAACAATATTGGAGAAAGTCAGGAACCCACACCCACCTTCAGACAACCTCAGTCCACAGAACCCAACTTACCATCCCCGACCTTGTCTTCTCCGGACGACCAGTAAGAACCAAACCATCTGCACTATTTCTCCTTACTACTTACCTTCCATTAATCTCTACACTAACCTTTTCTAACCGACAGCCAGCTCCTGGTGTTCCGTTCCTGGTTACTCCTGAGATGACACTCTTTGTTTTTAAAATAAACACTTATTTGTTTGAAACCAATCCTCTGCCTCCTGTGTCTTGTGTTGTGCTTAACTTGAGTCTAAAAAACCAAAACATGTCAGAACTGACTGGCCAAGCAAACTTATCAGCACACCTCCAGATGGTAGTCTCCCAGCAGGGAACACTTCTAGGTAGACATGAGTCAGATATAAAAGACTTAACTCGACAACAATCTACACAAACAGCTAGCATCGGTCGAATAACCCAACAAGTCTTTGATCTCAGTACTAAATTAAATTCTCTTCAACAGGAACCAACTGGATTCCCATCAAACTCTCACTCACCTGCTTACCTGGATGCTCATCTGGATTTCCTCCGAGCTCACCATTTGTGAAGCTTTTAAAGGGACAACAATAAAGAACATGATCAAAGTCAGAAAGTTAGAATACTTTGGGCCTGATTTATCAAAATTCTACACAAGGAGTGCAAAGTTGCATGCACTGCAAAAAAAAAAAAAAAATTGCAAGTGGGTTGTCATTCATTTGCGTGTGATCTACTAAGATTGAGTGTGTGTCATACCAGCTGCAAACAGCAGTATATTGGGATCCTGTGTCTGTGCGCAGAAGAGTGGGTGTGTTTGTGTGTTCCTTCTCCAACCTTCCCTACAGTGTGTAGCAGGCAGCAGCCACTAGGTGCTCCTTGTTGATCCTCATCAACTTCTAGCTCAAAAGGGAAGCAGCTCCAGCAAGCTGACGCCAGTCAGTTCTCACCTCAAGCGTGGTATATGGCAAAACTATCATCCAGGTCTTCAAGTAAGAAGAATTATTTCCTGAGTTTGAATCTCGACTCACCTTCTCTGACTTCTGTAGGATACCTGTGACGATCATTCAGAACCTGAATCCCTTCCTCATTCTGAATTCCTGGCTGGTAAGCCTCTGCACCAACCACCTGGTAAACACCTCCACTCTCACCTGTTTTTCTGATGCTGTCACGCTGCTTGCCTATTCATCCAAGCCAATTCTCCATCTGCAAGAGAAAAACCGGAACTCACATTCATTCCTGACTACCAACTGGATGCCCATCACCACCTGAAACAATATTGGAGAAAGTCAGGATCCCCAGACCCACCTTCAGTTAACCTCAGTCCACAGAACCCAACTTACCATCCCAAAGCTTCTCATCTCCGGACAACCAGTAAGAACCAAACAATCTGCACTATTTCTCTTCACTACTTACCTTCCATGGATCTCGACACTCACCTTTTCTAGCTGACAGCCTGCTCCTGGTGATCCGTTCCTGGTTCCTCCCGAGTCGACAGTCTTTTTTTTTAAAATAAACACTTATTTGTTTAAAACCAATCCTCTGTCTCCTGTGTCTCCTGTGTCTGGTGTTGTGCTGAACTTGAGTTTAAAAAACCAAAACATTTCACACTATTAAAATCATCGTCCCGCTACTATGCGGCAGTTGCTTTACCCATTGTGCCAATGTAAGGAGCAATGCATTCATGAAGTGTCATTGGCAAAAAAAAAGGGGGAAAGAAAACAAATATGTCAAGTTTAGGCTGTTAGGGAGTTTTCAGTTTGTCAGTAATAAACCTATTCTGAATGTGGTGACGCAATGTTAAGACATGCCTGTCAGAGGTGGTATAAATAGTTGCTAAATAGGCAGAGCAAAACTTTTGGTGTTTAGTAAATCACACTGCACCTGAAACGCCTACTTATTTGTGTGTTCTCCCAATATGTTGCGTCTTTTGACAGAAACGCCAACATTGCATATTTATCAAGGGCACAAACGCAAAATGGATTGTGTGCATGCGTGTATAATAAATCAGCTGCAGCCTGTTTTTGTGACACAGTGAGGTTTTCTCTGGTTTTAACTAGCGCAAACCGTTGCTAAATCAGGCCCTTTATGTTGTGAAAATATGGTTAAAGAAAAAAACAACTAATGCAAGGTCAGATTTGAGTATAAAATTTGAAGTAGTGCACCATAAATATTCCAAAAGACCCATTTAATTTTGAAACAAACAGAAAAGATGCATCTTTATATTTACAATTATTGAGAGAATGGTGTTTATTAATATAATAATAATTTCTGCCAGAGTTACATTTTAACATTAGTGTTTTGTTACATCTATGTTTGTACGTACATTCTCAAATAACAGTCAATTCTAATTCGATCCACAGATGAAGCCAATAAATTAATCTGGCTATGTTTAACAACGAGACATGAATATTCATAGTAAATGTTTACCTACCAGACTCTTTCTCGTCAAGTTCCGCCACTGCACCATTATCATCGACTTCCTCAAAAACATCATCTGCACAAGCTACAAGTATATATACATTCCAACACACAAACACACGCACAAAGACAAAATTAGTTTGTTGACATCATGGCAGTAAGCCTGAACTTCCCATGGCAGTAAACCTGAGTTCCTTTATTTGCCATTGTAGCTCAGAGAGTCATCATAATAGTGCTGATCTTCTTTTTCTCCCATTAAAACAGCAGTAATAACTCAGTTTAGTTTAGAATTCTCAAAAATAATTAACAATGTAGAGCAATTGTCTGCAATTAATGACATGCAGTATAACTTATCTAACTCATGCAAACATATGCTGTTTACACAGCGCTTTCTAGATCTTTTTGTAAAATGTACAATTGAAACACATTGTTTTAGAATCTGCTTCAGTTAAATTAACTGCTAAGACTTTAGTAAGTTGTTAGCTTCATTGGTATATAAAAACAGAGAAACATTACCCTTCAGAGTGAGAGCTTCCTGTTGGGAATCTCTTCTTTCTTGTCTTGTCTCATTTCCTTTAACAGTCTTCAAGTGTCTCAGACGACTCTGGCGTTCTCTCAAAGCTGTCTTCACACTACTCACCCATGCCTGGTATGCTAACTGGGATACACCTTTTCATATAACAGCAGCTAATTTATTAACAATTATTAACTATTAAGGTTAGCTGAGGGTTCTGACCTGGCACGCAGTCTGAGTCTGAGGCTTCTTTTCTTCATAATTCAGATCTTCTTCATCCTCACTGTCTGATTCAAACAGGTAGTAGTCTCCTGAGTGGATGACTGAATAGAAGGGTAGAAATTAACTCACTGTGTCATTATACACACTGTAATCTCTAGTATAAAAAGGCTTTTATTTTACATTTTAGTTCATACCTATTCTGTAAAAAATACCATCTTTATTAAAATGTTATTTCAATTGAATTCAGTTTATTTATATAGCGCAAAGTCACAACACATATCTTCTCAAGGCACTTTACAGTTAATTTCAATTCAATCATATATGCATTCATATCACTTTAAAAGTTTTGTATCAAAGGAAACTCAGTAAATTGTATTGAGTCATTGACTTGGCATTCACTCGTCCTGGACAAAGGTGTAGTAACAGTAGACAGTCGCCTGGCAATCCCTCATACTGAACAAGCATGTAGCGACAGTGGACTTTAACAGTAAGAAACCTCCAGCAGAACTGGACTCAGTATGAATGGCCATCTGCCACATTCAACAAGGAGTTCAAGAAAGACAGACAAATATAAAATAAAAAAATTCTTGTTGGAGTACCTTCTATTTTAAAAAAAGTCCCATCCCATGCAGATTTCCCCTTGGTGAAACAAGGCATTACAGTTGAGCAGTAGACCAGACCAGATGTAACGTTTGTGGATTTAAAATACTTACAATTTTACTTGATCCGAAAATCTTTTTACAAATAAAATTTTGGAAAGTAGGGCAGTAGTCAATTTTTCTTTCTTTCTGTGTATCACCAGGTGTGTATGTGTGTGTGTGTATATATATATATATATATATATATATATATATATATATATATATATATATACACACACACACACACACACATATATATACATATATATATATATATATATATATATATATATATATATATATATATATATCTCAGAGCGGTCAAACAATTGACACATTTTAAAGTTACTCAAAAGCCTATTGTCTAAATTCCTAAGCCAACAGAGCTACGTTTTACGACAAATCAAACATGTGAGCACCCAACTGCAGGCGTTAATACTAATGCAGCGTAATTAAATAATCTCCCGATCAAACTCAGAGTTCCGAAAGTTATAAACTCCCCCTGGAACCCAGTCAAAGTACAAAAACATACAAGGTTCAAAAACATTCAACAAAAATAGTGATGTAGTTAAGTCTTTTACGCCCAGGCAAGCCTCCTTTGCTGCTGTGTAGAGCAGCTGTGTCAGTCACCTGTTCTACCACCTCATCCTCCTCCTCTCCACCCCCCCCCACCCCAACTCATGAACATCATCACTGACAAACCTCCCATGCACCACGGTCTCATTAGGAAACACAAAACACGTTTTTATTGTTCCCAAATACAAATAGTTGATAACATATTTTTTTGAAAAAAGTATTCGTAAGAAAATATGTTATTTGTTCCATTCCAAATACCGTATTCTGTTCGGCCCCACCGCTAAGGGCTGTCAAAGGATTAAAAATTTGAATCTAATTAATCATAGGGTAGCTGTGAATTAGTCTTGATTTATCATGGATAATTAAAATGCCTAAATTTGACAAATCAGGATGCCGCTGCAGTTTTCTTTTTTTTTAAATAAAGGATGCAATTAAATGTCTAACTTAATTAACACTTTATTAATATTGGAAAACCCTGAATGTCCTCTTCATGGGATTATCCTACAACAACAAAGTGTTTTCAGTCAAATGCTTCGACAGTTTATCTGCAACACAGACTGCTACTCAGAGGAACACTGAGGTATCTATCGAGGTACTGATTTAGGGTGAGAACACTGTTCCGCCTGGGAGTACCTGGCAGAGGTCCACTGTGGCCACTCAGAGTAGGAGAAGATATGATGGAGAAAAGGCTGTTATATTTATTTTGTTCATTATTTCCACACAGGTGCAGATACAGGTTTCTGATGGTATATATGTGAGAAGGGAGATGAATGTATGTGTGGTCTCATATGAAAAACAATAACAAATACAAGGTAAAACTAACCAAAATATCTAAATACATTTAAAATTTGTATATCATCAGTCTGTGTTAAACATTACATAAATCAAATGTAATATAAACTTAGTAATGTAAAGTAACGTGACTTTAGCTGAATAATTTAGCATTTTAACTCAGCGGTATCTGACCACGAAATTTTATTGAAACTATACAGTGAACCAACATGCATGAAGCAAAAATAAATATGCCACATTAATACTCTGCCCCCGCGCACAGGGTGCTATGACTGAGCTGACATCCGAAGCGGATAGTAGGAAAATTCCCACTGACAACTTATGAACTTCATATCAACTCAAAGGCAATACGTTAAGAATAAGAATATACTTCTTGTGTTAAGGTTTGAAGTTCCGGTGCACCCCATCCGGTTCTGGGTTATGCGGTGCCCACTGATGAAGTAGGCGAGGTACTACTCCAAACCTGAATAGCAGTCCCCAGTGGTCGATGTCATGCATTACACCTTTTTGCATGAATTGCTCTCCCTGGTGGTAAATGACCTGTACTACACTGTATTGCATGTATATCTCCCCCTGATGGACTAGACTAGGTACTGCGCTTCAACTTGAATAGCTCCCTTTAGTAGTCAATGACCTACGCAATACTCTATAGCCTGAATAGTGCCCCTTACTTGTCAATGACCTGTACTACACTGTATTGCATGCTGGGTACCTTCCAATTTGCAAATAATGCAATGTTTCTGCAGTAAACATATGCATGCATGATCCATAAAATAGTTTAGAGCAGTCTTTATGGTGCAGTTGAGAGTAGAAGATACCCAGTCCTCAATTTTATCCATTTGATTCTCTTGTTTCAGGGTGGAAAGTGGAGTTTCACTTAGAAGAGACACTGAAAATCTGGATGAAAGAAGACTACATTCTACAAGGTATCGTAGAAGAATGAATTCTGGATCCGTAGCTGCTCAAACTTAACATTGCACTTCTCATTAGTTGTCTGTGCACTTGGAGGAGAAATTTAGTTCCCATTTCCAGGACACACTTTCTGCTGGTGGTGAGTAGTCTTTGAAACTAATGTCAGTCCTGGGTCGCAGGACAGAGTAAATAAATTGTTTTATGACAACTGCTACCTTTTAATCTCCTAAATTCTAACTTTCATTCTCATAAATTAGGCTACTTTATTTTTGTAAATTAGTATAATTTTGTAAAACATCCCTTTTCATAAATAACAAGCTAATTGATTCTCATAGAAGCTAATTTAAACTCATAATTACATTAAACTAGTAAATAAGTGATGACTTTATTCTTTTAAATATTAACTTTAATCTCTTTTATTTTATGTGGCCTCATTCAATCGTAACAGCAACAAGTAACTTTATCTCCTCTAACGTGTAGTGTTAATAATGTCGCTACCCCACACCCATTTATATTTTTTATGATTAGAGATCCAGCTTACTTTATCAGTTTAAGCCATCTCCCATTTTTGTTTTTGTCCAGAGAAAAGCGGTAGTAACAATTAGTTTATTTTCATAATTTATGTTATTGCAACACAGGGACGCAGCACTGCACCATTGCTACTGCGATTGTTTTGGACACAGAAGTTGCCACGGTGACATAACCGCTAGCCATCCCCATAGAGTGTAGCATAGGTCACTGAGCTTTAGGCGGAGCTATTAGGTGGGGGAGCAGTACCTAGTCTAGTCCACCAGTGGGAGCTATTCATACAGTACAGTGTATTACAGGTCATTGACCACTATGGGGCATTAGTCAGGCTATAGAGTGTAGCATAGGTCATTGAACACTGGGAGAGCGATTCAAGTTGGGGAGCAGCACCTACTTAGTCGACCAGGGGGAGCATTTCATGCAATTCAGTGTAGTAAAGGTTATTGACCACTAAAAAGTTCTTTTGTGAGTGTAACATAGGTCATCAACCACAGGGTGGAGCTATTCATGCATTTAAGTGTAACACATGATATTGACCAACAGGGGACCCTTTTCAGTTTTGGTGTAGTACCTCGCCTGGTCCAACATCGGGCACTGCATAACCCGGAGACCCATGCGAAACACCGGAACCGAAAATGCCGGGACCTGAAAAGGACAGACCAGAACTGGTTTATGACGGTGATGCCGGGGTTATGACGTTGGTGGCAGGTTTTAGTGACAAGTGGGTGGGGTTTGGTAATATGTGGGCGTGGTCTAATCTGACATTTTACAAACATTTTTTGACAGAAACTGAGTCATACTTTCCCTCATAACATTAAACAATTATTGTAGGATGTGTCTAATAGTGCATTCACACCGCCCTACATATCAGTGCCAAGAGCAGCAAGATTACATGTAAAGTCTATGGTTGAGGCCGTCAGAGCAGTGTCTGAGTCTCTGCAGAACTTTGTGTGAGTTGACTGCGTCAATTTTTCAAGCTTTTCCTGCGTTTTAAGCGGCATACACAGGCAGCGCAGAAGACCAGCTAGCTGACCTTTTGCCGGCCTTGAAACAGGGTGTCAACCTATCAGAGTGTCTCACTGTAGTGACATCACCCGACGTCAGTAGTGTCTAGCCAACCACAATCCGCCATAGAAAGGCTCGCCAACACACTTTGCAAGCTTCAGCTTAAAAATGTGTATGCATGAAACTAGTTGCTTTGTGAGTGTTTGATGCTGACAAAGTGCACACCGTGAACGCACCATAACTCTTGTGTGTGGTCCAGGCAGCTAAGTGTGTACACATGAGAGAGTGAATGTCCTCGCACACGTAAAGTGTGCGGCTGCTGTTTGCAAGATCGAGAAAGAGGAGTGAGTGTGTGTATGTATGAACACCTTGTACGCAGGTAGAGAGCAGTAGCGTGTAATAGAACTGTGCCTCAAAATAAAGCTACTTTTCTTCAGCATTATGGCCCGCTATTTGTGTACCACCACCTAAACGACTGTAGAGCTAAATGAGAGGAATTAGCCCATACTGGAAAGATAATTCGGCTGTAGAGAAGATGGATCTCCCTGTGTCCCGACCAGGGTAAAATGGTGTCCCATGTGGGATTGATGGCAGTCCGTTTGACCTAGCATGATTCTCAGTTGCGATAGCCAATCAGTTCTCGAGTTTGTGACACTAGTGTCAGCTAGAACGCCTTATGCTAAAATTGACACATATACATTCTGTAATAAGCACTCTTGAGAGCAAGAAAGGCGGCATTTTAAAAATATCTGATCTAAAGCCAAATATTTAGTTGCTAACGACAGCTAGCATTTTATTTTTTAACCCACAATGGCTTAAGGAGATGAAAATATGAGACACCAAACATGGCTGGGCACTTTCAAACCACGGTTCTTTTAAAAATGTTTGGGGACACCCAAGTGAATCTGCAGCTCCGCGATAAGCCCAGACTCAGAAGGAATTTGTGCGAGTGGGCCCCACACCAGCTCAGTATCACCCAAAACAAGCCCAAAACATCGCCAAGAGCCATAGGCCAGTGGAGAGGAACGCATTTCCCTACACAAACACCAACAGGGGAACCTGAATCATTCAGATCCCAATATCTCCTATTAGCGCTCTCGTTGCCCACCCTATCAATTCAGGTGGATATCCATGTCTTGATCAGGTTGTTCATGTTCAGTTGATGTTCAAGCTTGGAATTTTTTTGTTGAACCTAACCCTGCTTTAAACTTCTCCACATCTTTCTCCCTGACCTGTCTGCTATGTTCCTTGATCTTCATGATGCTGGCTGTTTTCTAACAGCTACACTTAGACTCTGGATAAATTACACACTGCTCCAAAAACAAGTGCCCAAGTTTTTTTTTGTTTTTTTTGATGAGCTACAATAATTCGACAGCTCAGGTGAGAACATTTTAAAAATTATTCCAGTTCACTATAATACACTACTTTTTTATTGGTTTACCACATAAAATGAATACACTGAAGGTTAAGTTGTGAATGAAAACATTTGCAAGCTGCTGTAGCAATCTAAGCTCAAAAATACACATCATACCTCCTGCGTGGTCTATCCATGGTTGGTACCAGTTCTTCTTCTTAGATCTGTTTTTGTTTTTCTGTGATTCTGGAATGAAGAAATAAATAAAATACTGATTAAAACAATACAACTAATGTGTTGGAATGCTTAGGATTAATCTAGATACTGAAAAAGTGAAGCATTAAATATTCATGGATAGAGATCTCTGAAGGAAAGCTGAACATATCCTGTATGTTTATGGAGACATTTATAAAGTGTTGCTTGTTAAATTATATATTTTCATATATAACCAAAAGGTATGATTCCTAAAGACAACAACAAATGAGAATACCTTTTGTCCTTTATATTAATGATATTTTGATGAACTGTCAACAGCTTTTTAGACAGTCAATCTACAAACAGCAGTCAACTTGACAAATAATACCCTATAAATTGATGTTTCAAGACTCCAGGGGGAACAAGGTTGCCTCATACAACATGAAGGACATGGAAGTGGTTAAACATGTTTACCAACATCAGAAGAGTGATCAGTGCTGCTTGTACCAGCTTCCTGGGTTTCAGCAGATGTTTCACTGCTTTTCAGACCATCCTTGTACTTTTCCTGCTTGGAGCGAATCCTCTGCATCCTGGGAGAAGAGAGCACAGAGAGAAAAACAGAGGGGGATAAAAGACAAAACCTTTAAACAGGAAGGTTAAATCTGCACTTCCTAAACTTATGCTGAGCTCTTTATAAACACATGATACATTTCTGGTTTTCTGATTCCATAACAGGTGATAACTTACGACTTTTTGAGCTGTGACAGTGATTTCTTTTCAATCTGTTGATGAAACTTAACATTCTTCATAATGCTGGCTTTGAAGAGCTCAAACCCTCTGAGAAACAAAGAAAACCACCTGTTAGCACATTTGTAACATATTCAAAGAAAATAATAAAAACAGAAAAAACACAACTGAGATTTCCCATTATTTTTAATTTGATGCCTTGAAGGTATAGGATAAGTTAAATTAGATTTACCCCGATACCTGAATAGGCTTGCCCATTCAGCTCGGGCCGGCCCAAGACAGATTACAACAACCATGTAAAGTAATTTCTAACCATCCAATGTATTGACTCTGGTCAAAACTCTCTAACAGTTGGTGGCGGTAATGCGCCAATTTGCTGTTTACAGACCACTGATAAATGCAAAGAAGAAGAAGAAGTGTTAGGCTAACTTGCATGCTAACGATAGTTCTGATGAAAACTTTGTTAGAAATACATACAAGGAAACAAATTATCAAGGTTTTGAGCGGCAGATGATATTGGATGCTGGACATAAGAGTTGTTGTTGACTATTTTAAAGGAGGACATTAACTGGACCTTTATTGACGTAAAAAGAGGTTGTTGTTTTTTTTTACATCAACTGAACTTGTCGTGTGATGCTTTTCTTCAACAAGGAAGATTGGCTTTTCTTCAGGCAAGATTCTCACCCTACTTCTAACTCCAGATACCCTGCAGCGAAAACAAATTTCTACCACCTGTATCCACAATCTAGTTATTTTGGTCACTACTCAAAGCTTGCGACCATATTTAGGGAAGGAGCATAGATCGACTGGTAAATCGTAAGCTTCGCCTTTCGGGTTAGCTCTAATTTTACCATGACAGGCCAGGGCTTTTAAAGTAGGAGGAAGCACTACTACCTCAGAGGAACTGCCCCCAGCGTCAACCAGCACAGCCAAACACCAACCACAGCCTCAAGGAACTCCAGGTGAATCTCATCCACCCCTGGAGCCTCGCCACTGATGAGCTTTTTACCACCTGGATGAGCTCAGGATCATAGACTGGAGAGCCTGACCAAAAGTCCCCAAACTCCATTGTCACATTGAAAGAGTGTCACAATGTTAGGAATTTCTGTTTGAATTTTAATTAGTTCTTTTCCCTATTTAGTTTTATATTATTTCTTGGTGTTCTACTATAATTGTGGCACCTCCCTGTTTCAGTATTTTTTTCATTCCTGCTCTTAGATGCTTCCTTAGTTCAACAGTCTTTATTTTATTTTTCATTGGACAGTTAAAGGCTGGCACACAATATAAGATTTTTCAAACCTTCACAGATTTGAAGAAGACAAAAAACAGATCACAACAAACAGCGCCTGGACCCCTTGCATATTTTTGATCAACTTTGGAGACAGAAACAGCAGAAACTGCCTTTTAAATTGCATTATGGCATTTATTCACTCTTATGAGCTTTCAGTTGTAGTTAGTGTCGCACCAGGTGTCTTCGATAGTGAAAATTTTCACATTGTACGATACTGAATTTAGGACTTTCATTAATCGTCAGTTATAATTATGTAAATTAACAGAAAAGAAATATTTTAAATACATCAGTCTGAGTGTAATAAATTAATTCAATACAAGTTTCCCTTTTTTACTGCAATTACTAAAAAATATAATATTTTTCATAATATATATATATATACCTTATATACCCTATATTCTACTTCTTTACTTTAGGTAGATAATAGTCTTGGTCACATTTGAGTAAAATAATCTTCAATAAAGGTCAGAGGACCTTTAATAATAAAAAAAAAAAAATACATATATATATATATATATTTTTTATATATGTCTTTGGCCTCTAATGGTGCGTTCAGACTGCAAGCTTTGTCAGCTTCAAGCAAAGCTAATAAAGCGACTAGTTTGACGCATATATACAGAAGATAAATTTTTAAGCTAAAGCTTGCAAAGCTCGTAGCCTTTCTCTGCTGGATGTTTTAAACACGTTCGTTCAGATCGTGGTTTGCTAGGCAGCATCGACGTCGGGAAACGTCACTACAGTGAGTCGCTCTGATTGGTTGCTGTGCCGCGTCAAGAGCATTAGGACCGTCAAAAGTTCGACTAGCTGAACTTCTGCATTGCTAGCGTTATGAGCTTTGAAGCTTGAAATGCAAGACAAGCTTGAAAAGTTGACAGAGTCAACGTTCACAAAGCCCCGCAGAGACTTTGATGCTCCTCCAACGGCCTCCACTATAGACTTAACATGTAATCTGGACGTTGCTGACGCTGACAAAGCCTGCGGTATGAATGCAGTATAACGCTCTGAAAAACCACAGAAAAACTACCATGGAAAAAGAAACGGAAAAGGCGGTAATGTGGGCTGTATGCATTCCAATGAGAGTTGAGTAAAAAAATTCTGTCACAGCTAGTTTGGAAAGCAGGGCTGCGCGCTACACTGTTGTTATAGTGATGCTAGGTAGTTGAGGTGTATGAGAAGAAGAGAACGTCAGAACAGAGAAAAAAGAACAGAGTTTTTTTTAGGAGATTCTTTCCAAAGATGGAGTGTGCTGACACCACAGGTTTGGCTTCCCACTGACTCCACCTTTGCCAAGTTTCTGCTCGGCAGGTAGGCTAAGGTTTGGGGTTAGTTTGGCAGGAGTTCACACAGGTATTGATTTATTTTCTGTGATGTGTGGATATTAAGCGATAGTCCCCAAGCGAAATCACCGCCTTCAGGAGCGAGCCTTCATGAGCAAGCCTTCGGCAGCGATGTGTCTGGTCCATTGTCCAGTTCTGGGGGAGATTTTGGAGGAAGTCTCCACTTCATCGAAACGGATGTGTGTTGAATATCCAACTAACTTCACTGTGGTAAGTTTGGCATTGTTTTTTGCAGAAATGCATTTCAGATTACTACTAGAATAAGTTTTCCACGTCTAATGGTTACTTTCAGGGGAAGAATCGTTCTTTTTTTTCTTGTAAAAGTGGAGAGGGCGGTTCTTTCCTGAAATTCGTAAAAATCCTCCACCCTACCTTTAATATTTAGTATGTATGATGATAATTTCCTATAGATTTAACATAAGATGACCACTTTGGTTGTAACTGTGCATCAGAAACGTGCTGCACACCCCTAGTTGGACTCATTGATCATTCGCACTTCGACGTGGGTCCCAAGATAACTGGACGCGCTTCAAAATATGCGATTTTGACACAATACACAAGCTTGTGGGAGGACCCTGACTGGGACCGATCTTTAGCAGTCCTCTGGCCTCCTTCTTCTGACCCTGCGGGGGGTGCCAGGGCTGCTAGTGGACTCTGGTCTGCGAGCTCTCTGCTGGCCTCCTCCTTTTTCTTCTATTCATTCCTGTCTCTGTATAGATAACAGCTGTTGTCATATAGCTAGGGGTGATTAGCCACAGTGTTTATCAGTATTTAGTCCATGTCATGCTGATGCTGTGACTCCATGTCAGTCAAAACATCACTGACACCACATCACCACGCTCCTGATTTGTTGACGCAGTGGGAATTGATGTTGAACTCGGGATTTTTCAATTCACTGTCGGGCGCAAAAAAGCTGGTCGTGCGAATGCACCACATAAAATTATGCATGTATTTTCTGTTAAGACGCTTCATTTGTGCTAATGTGACGTGTGGAAGAGGCAGAAAAGCGTTTTCACAACACAAATCAGCTTCTTATGTGATGCAGGATCCCCGACACATAGTAGTGAGCTTCACCATTGACTTTATGTGTAGACCTGACGGCCATGATGGTTCAAACACGTCTGGTGTGAAAGCACCTTAAGAATCAGATAATTACTGATTGAAACCTAGACAACTTAAATGAGAATAAGAAAGAAAAGTATTTCTATGTGTTCCACTTTCCATGTTAATGCTTTAACTGCCCCCCTGGCAAACGTTTGTTAGACCTTCCCCTGCACAGTTACCAGCTGTCAGCAACTTAGAAAAGAAATTTGGGTGTTATTTGTTTATTAAAAACAGTTAATTACGTGGTTACAGGATTATGTCCCAGACTCCAACGTCTGTACGAGCAGACAGGGATCTATAGAGGAGCGGGAAAAGAAAAGGAGGTAGAGTAGCAGTGCTTGTCAACAACAGATGGTGTCATCCAGGACATGTTACTGTGAAGAATCGTCTCTGTAGCCTAGATATTGAACTTTGGCAGTAAGCATATGTCCATATTATTTACCAAGAGAGTTCACCAATGTAATTTTGGCAGTTGTTTACATTCTACCTTCAGCCGTTGCTCACCATGCATGTGATTTCATCAGTTCTGTTGTCGCTAAGATACAGACCCAGACCTCTTCAACCTTAGCTAACCCAGGAAAAGGTTTCCGTGTTGTGGAAGACATCCTGCCTTGTTCCAGTAACAAAGAAAACTCACCCATCAGTCATCAATGACTACAGACCTGTTTCCCTGACATCCCACATCATGAAGGTCCTGGAGAATTTTCTGTTGCCCCACCGGAGTAATCAAATTAGAACCTATCAGGACCCCCTGCAGTTTGCTTATCGCCATGGAGTTCGCGTTGAAGATCATCAACCTGCTTCAACCAACTCACTGTCATCTGGACAAAGCAGGCAGCACTGTGAGAATCATGTTCTTTGATTTCTCCAGTGCATTTAACACAATTCAGACTCCTGAAGACACAGGTGGAAGCCTCAACAATAAGCTTAATCAATTACTACCTGACAAACAGACCACAGTTTGTGAGACTGAAGGATTGTGTGTCAAACCAGCTGGTCAGCAGCACAGGATCAACACAGGGGACTGAACTCTCACCATCCCTTTTCACTCTGTACACCTCAGACTTCAAGTAAGAAGAAGATACTGAATACAGAGAGCTGGTGGACAATCATCTTTCCTAGACTGTGAACAAAACAAAGGGGATGATGGTAGATTTCAGAAGAAACAGGGACAAGTCAAAGACAGTCTCTATCATGGGAGTACAAATACCTCAGAGTTCACCTGGACAACAAACTGGACCGGAGAATCAACAGTGAAGCAGTCTACAAAAAGGGACAGAGCAGACTGTACTTTTTGAGGAAGCTGGGGTCCTTCAAGGTTTGCAGCAAGATGCACCCACCACATTAATATCTGAACATTTTAAATTATTTTCTGACATAAACCACTGGCACCAGCACACTGGAAATAATATATACAGATTACCAAAAAAAAATAATTAGATAAGCTCCAACTACTTCAACTGGTTGCAGCTCATTTTATAGTTTTAGGTCTTAACTCTATTTCCAAATTCAGTTTATTAACTCAGATAGTAACATTTAATCAAGACTGCTCAGTCTGTGTGATGCTTACAACAGAAACAGCTCAAATTAATCACTGGGAGGTGTATTTTTAGACTAAACTGTAATATTCAAAGCTTTTTTAAACTGTGAACAAATTTCCAATTAGGATGAAAAGTATCAGTGAAGGTCACAGGGCCACAGGTACTGTAGATAAATTGTATTTTAATGGCTAGCTGTTCAGGGACTTATTGGCTTTATTAACAGAGACTAGATGAGAGTTGTTTTCTCAGACAAATGGTAAATGGACTGAACTTATATAGCGCTTTTCTAGTCTTATTGACCACTCAAAGCGCTTTACATTGAAGCCACATTCACCCATTCACACTCGCATTCATACACCGACACCCAACATGGCTCGGTAGGACAATGTAGAATTTGGGGGTTAAGTGCCTTGCCCAGGGGCACATCAACATGTGACTGGAGGAAGCTGGAATCTAACCTACGACCCTCCGATTGCAAGCCAACAACTCTACCACTGAGCCACAGTCGCCCCTATAATGTAATACAACTACAATGTAATGTAAGACAGCACAGCAGGCTGCTTAAGTTTGTAGATGTGGGCCGGGAAAACGCTATTCACTAGTTCCGGGTTTCTTTTCTCTTTCTATTTCACATGCATGTCACCAAATCTCTTTGTCACTTTTTTCCCTTCCACTATCACTTGCTTTATCACTCACACACTTTTTCTCTTAGCATAATTATGTATCTCTATCACACTCTCTTCCATAACTATATTCTTCTCCCAATGTCTCTGCCTTGGGACTCTCAGCCAGCCATCTACATGATCAATCCAAGACTGCCTCCATATTTATCAGCTTCCATGGAGATATTAAATATCTAACATTTATCTTAGTTCAATGAATTCTGTCAAATTTCTGTAATGAAATGTTCATGGAAATAAATAAAAATTTTAACCAACTTAAAAGATTGAAGGCAGATGGCGTCTTACTACAGGAGACTCATAAAGTTCAGCTGAAGATGATCTTGAATCACCTGAGTATCCTAATGTATTGTCTTCAAGCTTTAACTCTAGACAACGGGGAGTAGCAATATTGATAAATAAAAATACTAATTTTAAAGTAATAGACAAAGTTGCAGATCCAGAAGTTAGATATATAATATTTAAACTATTTATACATAACAAAAAGTTTTGTATAGGTAGTTTACATGGCGCAAATGTTGAAGACCTGTCATTTTTTCATACCTTTTCTTGGTGTGATCGAAAAATGTATTATTATGATTAATCTTTTAGTATTATTAACACTGAGAGCAGAGGAGCCAGAAAACAGGTGTTGAGTTCGAGGTTAGAGAAGAAATCACTGCCTGAGAAAATATTGATTCTTCTTACAAACTTAGTTTTGAGATTTTCTCTTATTTTGTTACATATAACCCAAGCTATTGCCATTGTTTTGTATATGTCAAAAGTCACTTATTCACAGCTAAAGAGCCAGATGTCTTCATCCGGAGATATCCCCACCCTGAGGTTAATAGTTGTGTCTTCAAATTGATAGAGGCAAGGTTGCTGAACTTTATAAATACTTATTTTCATATGAGCTTGTAAGGTAGTGGGGTAGTAGGTAGTTGGGACGTAAGGGAGTTAGTTAGGAGGAGGGAGTTAGGAGGGGGGCAGCATTCAGCATTCACTGTGATCTGTGCTGTTCTCCTGTATGATCAATTCAACTTTTATTAAAACCTCCAAACGCTTAAAGGAATCTCTCTCATCTTTATTAAGAGTCTTAAATGCCATTACATTCTTGGCGCCCAAACGTTTTTCGGCTTCCAACAGCGGATCGGATTCCAAAGGAGAACCAAGTTGTCTGGACGACCCGGGATCAACGAACGGCCCGTGAACTCCCATCTTCGGAGAAGCGGGGATTTGGTCCTCCTTGGGCTTCCGTGCGCTGTCTGGAAGGACGCACGCCCGGGTGAGAGAGATTTCTTCTTATCTTAATTTTTCGTTGATCTTAATTTTTAAAAGGAAAAATGTTTGTACATTGTTGCGATGCTTTGCGAACGCAGTACTGTGCGTCGTTTAGAAATAGTTTCGCTTTGATTTAATTGAGGGGTTTTGCTGACCTCTTCTCAAACTTTGAAAAGATGGGCTCAGCAAAAACTAAGCTTCCTCCTCCGGACAGCCCTGAGTGCGACTTCATGGGCACCAAGTTTGGCTCGGAAGGTGTACAGTGCGTCACTTTCTGGGTTAATAACTGGGGTTTTCCTATTGGCGGTAGTTTGGAGCTCTCAGATGTGGAGAAACTTGAGCAGAAATTAATTTCTGAAGAAAAGAAATTGGCGAAGACCATTTTTCATAAAGGTTTAAAGAAAAACATTGGACATCAGAGAAGGGTGTTTCTGTTGTGGCAGGCTGAAGCTGTGTTTCGCGACAGAAAGGCGAATCACAAGGGGGTGAAGAGAAGGTTTGATGGTTCTGGTGTGATGACAAGACGGTGTGGAAATACGTTACTTTCACCCGAACGTAATAAACAGGAAAATCACTGTGTTAGTTGGTCTGCTGTTTCTGCTTCTTTCCCATCTTTCCCTACCGCACCTGACATACAGACTGGCGTCAGACCTTCATTTCCTGAGTTGGCGAATCAAAGATTGTTTGACGGGAGCTTGAGGTGTGCTAGCACAAGTGCCCCCTTCAGCTACTTATTTCTCAGTGGTGGACCTCAGTAATGCTTTCTTCAGTGTTCCTGTGGACCCTGACAGGCAGTTTTGGTTTGCTTTTGAGTTTGAAGGGAAAATGTTCACCTTTACTAGACTTCCACAAAGCTACGTTGAAGCTCCCACTATTTTTAACACGGCGTTAAAGGAGAGCTTGGAAGGGCTTGAGCTGTCACTTGGCTCCGCCCTGATACAGTTTGTTGATGGTCTGATGATTTCTTCTCCGTCTAAGGAACAGTGTGAGAGAGACACTGTTAAGTTGTTGAAGCATTTGCATGCTTGTGGGCACAAAGCCAGCTTATCGAAGCTGCAGTTTGCAAAATCAGAGGTCATTTTTAGGGGTCATGTGGTTTCCAAGGGGTCGAAATTTCTTTTTTCCGAAAGAGTTGCTGCTATTCAGCGGTTGCAGAGACCAGTAACCAAGGAACAGATGGTGTCTTTCTTGGGTTGGACGTCGTATTGCCGGAATTTCATTCTGGACTACGCAGTGTTGGAAAAACCACTCTCTGATTTGATTCATGGCAGGAATATGACAGCCTCTGATGCTGTCCAGTGGACCCCTGAGGCTTTGCGGTCATTTGAGGAGCTTAAGGAAGCTCTGCAAAGCTCCCCCGTTCTGGCTTGGCCAGACACAGGTAAAACATTTATTCAAATGGTTGATGAGGTGAGATGTGATGTTCTCAATCCTGCCAGGTTGCTACCCATAGGGGATGACGGAGAACCCCAAGACTGCCAAAGGGAATTTGAGGTACTGTGTAAAGCTAGTCTTGATTTGTCAGACACCCCACTGGAGAATCCAGACATGATTCTCTACGTTGAAGGCACAGCTTTCAGAGATGCCAGGGGTAAAAGCAGAGTGGGTTATTCTGTTTGTTCTGACCATTGTACTTTGTGTGCAGGAAGCCTTTCGTCACATTTTTCTGCCCAGACGGCAGAGTTGGTTGCGTTGACGAAGGCCTGTGAGCTGGCTAAAGATAAAGCAGTTACCATATACAGTGACAGCAGCTATGCGGTGGGCGTGGTCCACCATTTTGGAGCTCTGTGGAAGCACAGAAGGTTCTTGAAGTCTGATGGTAAGCCGATTTTGAATGCATCACAGGTTGCTGACCTCCTTGATGCGATTTTGTTGCCATCCAGGATTGCTGTTGTGAATTGTGCTGCTCACACAATATCCAAGGATGCTTTGAGTCTTGGAAATGCCAGGGCTGATGCTGCCGCCAAAGCTGCCGCAGTTCAACCGGTGATGACTACCTGTGCTGCGATTGAGCAGATAGATGAATTACCTGACATGTCTGATTTAACTGCTATGCAAAGTTTTGCCACTTCTTCTGAGATAACAGCATGGGAAAAAGCCAGTTGTAAAACAGGAGAGGGGGTGTGGTTTTCTGTCAAACGAGAAAACGGCACTTTGAAAGCTAAGCTTTCTAAGTGTTGTGAGGAAACAGGACTGTCTTGGGTCAAAGCTTTACCTACGGCTTTGAAAACAAAGATGAGAATGAGAAAAAGAGCCGGAAACAACCTGAGTCCTTTTGAGGTTCTTTTTGGCACACCTCCTGCAGTGGGGTTAAACCCACGTGCAAAGCCGCATCTCTCCACAGACCTCTGTGAGGATGCTATGATTTCTTACTGTCAAAATCTCTCTAAGACTCTTGCACAGGTGCACCAGCAGGTGAAGGACGCCTTGCCAAAAGCAGATGCTGGACCACTTCATCCAATCAGACCTGGAGACTGGGTTCTGATTAAAGAGCTGAGGAGACGACACTGGAAGCAAAGACGATGGCAAGGGCCATTTGAAGTGTTGCTTGTTACCTACACTGCTGTGAAAATCGCTGAGAGGGCGACTTGGGTGCACGCCAGTCATTGCAAGAGAGTGACAGGACCGATTCTGTCTGCTGGAGCAGAAAAACTGAGAGAAGTAGACACTTTGACAGATACTTGACTTTTATAACTGTGACTTGACTTTTTAACATACATCTAATCATCACAAGTGAAGTAATGGAGAAGACGACACATTCTTCGAAACTCTGGGGATCCGGAGCAAAAAAGACTGAGACATTCATATTGTGGGTGTTTTGTTTCTTGTTAGGAGGCGTCGTTTGGACTCTGCATCAGGACCAGGAGACCGTCTGGGCTGGACTTCATCTGAGATCGGTCATACATAATGTCTTACAAGAGAACTGGGTTCGAGGAAATTTGTGGTACCAGTTTGCTAATTATTCTGCCAGATCAGTTACTAATAAGCCTTGTGTTGTCTGCATGGGAACAGCAGTCCCCAAGTATTATGTTCCTATACCATTCGAGGAGCTGTTAGATCAATGTGCAAGTTACTGTGAGACCCCAGGTAGTTTTCCTGATCAGTGGGATACCGTACAAGCTCCAAGAATTAATTTCACCCTGAAAGGTAGAAAGTGCAGTATTTGTGCCTCTCATTGTGTTTTAGCTGTAACAGCAGCGGGTTCTGATAAGAGCTGGGCTGCGCATTGCAGTTTGGAAAAATCTTTTGAGGCTCCTGGGTTAATTGACCTCTTACAACCAGCACCAGATGCGTCTTATGTTTGTTTTAATGTGACAAGGTCAGGAAAACAAGCTGACATGGGTGAGTTTTCAGGAAAGTGTTCAAAAATATTTCATCTTAATGATAAAGAGGATTCTTTTTCTGCGTGTTGGAAGTCTGACAAGCTTGTGGATGATACAAAACTTGATTACTGGACTTGCTCTTCTAGAATTCACCTGCGTAGGTGGATTTTAAATCAGGAACAGGCAGGCCCAGACGTTTACTGGGTGTGTGGTGACGGCAGGCTGAGATCCAAACTGCCCCGGAACTGGAAAGGTATGTGTGCTCATGTGATGTTAGCTTATGATGTTTCTATTGCAGTTGATCCATTCAGAAAGGATGGAGTTTCCAGCATCACAGGTCTAGGAGAACGGTGACAGTTCCAGGTAGCTTTGATGAGCATGTTTACATCGATGCAATTGGAGTGCCGCGTGGGGTTCCAGATCAGTTTAAAGCTAGAAATCAGATTGCAGCAGGATTTGAGTCAATTTTTTTGTGGCCTACTATCAATAAAAATGTGGATTGGATTAACTATCTGTTTTACAACCAGCAACGATTTGTCAACTACACACACGATGCTCTCCAAGGCGTGGCTGAGCAGCTACATGCCACTTCCCTCGTAGCATGGGAGAACCGGATGGCTATTGACATGTTGGCTGCAGCGCATGGAGGAGTTTGTGCTATGTTGGGAGGAAAATGTTGTACTTACATCCCAGGGAACACAGACTCTAATGGTAGTATTACCAGAGCCTTGGAAGGCCTAAGAGTTATGAAAGAGAACCTTGCTAAAAATGCTGGAGTTAACACTGATTTGACTCGTTGGTTAGATTCTGTTTTTGGTAAATTGAAATCTCTAGCTATTTCTATTTTTGAAAGCGTGGTTACTGCCTTAGCAGTTTTTACAGTTTTTGGGTGTTGTATCATTCCTTGTGTCAGAGGGCTGGCAGTTAGAGTATTTGAAAAAGCTTTTACACATCAAATGATGGCAAAATCCTTAACTGATCGGACGGGCACCCAGGGACCTGATGCAGACTCGATTCGACGAGATGGAGATGGGAAAGAAGAACTGTTTAAAGATGAAACAGGTATGGACTTGCTGAATGACCTAGAGTTATATAATTAATTAGTTTACAGGTGTATGACGACTTCCTTTAAATCACTTTGTGAATTAGGTTGTCTGATGTTTTTTCCCTGTGACTGATGTATTGTATTTTTCTAAGGAGGTTTAGCGGTCTCATCCCAGAGATGACAGAGAAAAGAGGGGTTTGATTTGATTTTTCATTTTTATCATTTATTCATTTTTCAGTTACATTTTAAATTTGTATTATTCATTTCTTATTCCATTTCATTTATTTAAATCAATTTCATTTACAGTAATGTTTTTTTAGTTTTAGTCATTTATTCAGTTAAGTTTTGATATTTGCTTTGTTCTTTAGTTTTTCATACTTAGTTGTTAGTTAAGAATGAAAAAGGGGGATGACAGATTTTTTGATTTTTAGTTTTTTGTCTTGATTTTTAACATGTCTAATCATTAGAATCATTATTGAATACAATATTTTCCCCTGTTTGTTTTATATAATGGTTGATTACTACTGATTTGTTCTTTTGTATAACCTCTTAAAGGGTCACTGTGCTGCTGAGCAAAGAGTGACTGATCTTGATTTTGAGGTTCACGCTGTGGATGCCTGACTCATTTAAGGGAAGAGTACATGTTTCAATTTATATTTAGAATTGTTTTGATTTTTGTTGTTAACTGGATTGATACTGCCTAACATTGTGCCCCTTTTCTGGGTTTTGCAGTTACATTTATGCATCCTGACTAATGAGGAACCAAACAGGAGTGCCACCTTGGGGCTAGGGGCCGTCTCATACTTTTGCCCGCCTGTTGTGAGCAAGGACAACACGACCATAGTTGGGAGGTTGCTTATCTTACGCCCTAGCGGGATTTTTGTATGGGATGCTGTTATGAAGTTCAGATAATGTCATTAAGATGGATGCTTAGATTAGATAATTTTTTAGATATGATTCAATGTGACATGTAATATTTGAAATTATTTGAACCACTTTTATTGTCTTTCTTTTTGAATGCTGCCCGTCTCTTAGGTTAGTAATTGTTATTGTTGATTGTTAATTTTTCTTAGTATTTTGATTTATCTTTGAGATTAGATAAATGGGTAGGAGACTGTGATCGAAAAATGTATTATTATGATTAATCTTTTAGTATTATTAACACTGAGAGCAGAGGAGCCAGAAAACAGGTGTTGAGTTCAAGGTTAGAGAAGAAATCACTGCCTGAGAAAATATTGATTTTTCTTACAAACTTAGTTTTGAGAGTTTCTCTTATTTTGTTACATATAACCCAAGCTATTGCCATTGTTTCGTATATGTCAAAAGTCACTTATTCACAGCTAAAGAGCCAGATGTCTTCATCCGGAGGTATCCCCACCCTGAGGTTAATAGTTGTGTCTTCAAATTGATAGAGGCAAGGTTGCTGAACTTTATAAATACTTATTTTCATATGAGCTTGTAAGGTAGTGGGGTAGTAGGTAGTTGGGACGTAAGGGAGTTAGTTAGGAGGAGGGAGTTAGGAGGGGGGCAGCATTCAGCATTCACTGTGATCTGTGCTGTTCTCCTGTATGATCAATTCAACTTTTAATAAAACCTCCAAACGCTTAAAGGAATCTCTCTCATCTTTATTAAGAGTCTTAAATGCCATTACACTTGGTTTTGGCTAATCGCATGGATTGCTCACTTCTTCTTGGAGGAAACCTCAACTTTGGTTTGAATGAAGAAATAGATAGTCTCATTACAGCAGGGACTCAGTACAGCTGGCAATCCATAGATATAGTTAAACAGTACATGAGCGACTATGCAATGCATGGCGATCTCTTCATCCCAACGACAGAAAATACACTTTTTTTTTCAAATGTTCACCATTCTTATTCTAGATTGGACTATTTCTTAGTCAGCAACTCACTGCTGAATGACATATCAGACACAGATAGATCCTATAGTTATCAGTGATAATGCTCCAGTTTCTTTAAATCTGGTAAATAGAAAAGCAGCCTTTCAGACAAAAATTGGAGACTTAATACATCATTACTTAAGGATAATGAATTTATTAAATATATCGAAAAAGAATGGGATTCATAAATGGAACTTAATGACATCCCAGGTATTTCACCATCCACTCTCTGGGAGACGGAAAGCTGTGATTAGAGGTAAAATAATCTAATTCTCATCAAATAAAAATAATATAGAACAACATATTCAGGAATTAGAAGAAACTATCAAATCATTAGAAGCTTCCCTGAATGAGGAGATCTGAAGCAAAATACGTAAAGCAAAATTAGAATTAAATGAAATTATTAATAAACGGACACAGTTCTTAATTCAAAGACTTTGAATAGAAAACTTTGAACATAGTAATAAATCAGGTACCTTCTTAGCTAACCAGCTTAAAATAAATAAAGACAAAACAACTAAATTTGTAAGCAAAGACCAAACTGGGAATATAGTATATGATCCTGAAAGAATAAACACTTTCAAAGAATTTTATGAGACTTTATATTCACCGGAGATAAACCCATTAAATAATGAAATCAAATAATTTTTGGAGAAAATAACTCTTGCTAAATATTGGTCAGTCAAGCAATGGCCCTGGATTCATCACTAACAGTGGCTGAACTCCAAAGCTCCGGGCCCAGATGGATTTCCAGCAGAGTTCTATAAAGGATTCTGGAATATTCTGGCACCAAAATTCTACAAAATGTTGCAGGAAACAAGGGAAATTGGCAGACTACCACCAAATATGAACTCTGGCTTCATCAATCTTCTATTAAAACCAGGAAAAAGGGCCTTTCTGTGTGGAGTTTGCATGTTCTCCCTGTGTTCCCTTGAGTAGCTAATGTGAGCTACTCCCACAAAAACATGCACCAGTCCTGGGCTATATACTGCCTTCTCCCGGCTGACCAAGTCACCTGAGGGGTTGGGGAGGATATGGCTGGAATAACGTGATCCTTCCACGTCCTACGTCCAGCTGGGGAAACACCACCCTTTCTGGTTAAAAAAATAGGACCTGCTCACTCCTCAAAGCATGAAGAAGGCTTGAGCTCAGTGCAGGGCCCTCCCAGGGTTGGCAGAGGGAGAGCAATGCCCAGGACTGGACTTATATAGGAACACTAACTGATAGATAATGGGGGGAAAAAACAGTGGGATAGGAAAAAAAGGAAAAGACTATGCCTCCTACAATCTATCATCCCATTTCTCTTATCAATGTTGATCTTAAAATAATCTGCGAGGCTCTTGAGAGGAGGATAGAGAAAGCAACTTCTTATAATCCATCCTGATCAAACAGGTTTTATAAAAGGGAGGCTTTCCTCCACAAATTCATGTAGATTATTAGATTTAATAGATTTTTCCTACTGTAAAAACATCTAAACTAATGTATTATCTTTAGATGCAGAAAAAGCATTTAAAAGAGTTAACTGCAAATTTTTATTTGCAACCTTATATAAATTTGGGCTTGAAAAAATTCTTTTATAAACCGGTTAAAAATATTATACAGTTCTCCAACAGCATGTATCAGAACTAATAATCAAACATCATCAAGGTTTTATCTTAAGAGACGTACCAGACAGGGATGTCTACTTCCTCCCTGTTTGCTATTTTTATTGAACCATTAGCAGCAGCAATCAGATAAATTAATAATATTATAGGGCATGAAATGCAATAACAGAACATTTAATCAGTCTGTATGAATATTATGTTTTTCTTTTTCTACAGCATTCACAACCTCTCTTTCTCAGGTAGTCGAGTTGATAAAATCTTACTCAAGACTCTCAGATTATTCCATAAATTGGTTAAAATCTACAGTCCTTCTAATCAATTCTTTTTTCCAGAGGAAATATTACATATTTATGTATCAATGTCTTACCAAAACTGGCAGAGTTTTATCAAAGCTAAACTATGTCCCATTTAAAAAAAAAAGTGGAAGATGATCAGGCTAGATGGAAATTCCTATCCATATTACTTATGGAAAGAGTAGCTACAATAAAAATGATGATTTTGCCTGGAATCAATTATTTATTATCTATGATCCCAACCAAACTATCGTCGGATTGGTCTAGATCTCTGGACTCTTCTGTCTCTAAATTTCTTTCGAAAGATAAACCCCCACATATCAGCTTGAAATCAATGCAGGAGTCCAAACATAAAAGAGGTCTAGACCTGTAACTTTTATCATTATTTCTTAGCCAACAGGCTAAATTACATCTTAAGATGATTAAAAAATAGCTACCTTGAGGAGTCCTGGATAGCTGTAGAACAGACACTATGGAATAAGATAAAACTTCTAGACCTACCATTTATTATCTAAAAAATAAAAAAACATAAATCCTTTAAAAGTATCAGTATCAGCTCATCTCTGAAATCTTGGAGGGTATTCCTAAAAATGACAGTCCTCACTGCAGACATGCACTTATCTGGAATTACTTGGACATTTTGCAAAAAATATATATATGATACAATACCCAGACTGGAGTTGTAAAGGAATTGAATATCTGAAACACGTATTTGATGAAACAGACTTTATCCCTTTTAATATATTAGAACACAATATGGAATTACCAAGAATACATTCTAAGAATATCAACAAACCATTAGATTATAAAAGGTAAATTTAGGCTTAGTATAGTTGAATTACATATTGCAGTAAGAATTTTAGATTTTTGTAATCTCAATACCCCCAAACCTGCAAGACAAAGAAATGCGTCCAGCCATCATTGTGTTGCATAAAAATGGCTTCACAGGCAAGGATATTGTTGCTACTAAGATTGCACCAAAATCAACAATTTATAGGATCATCAAAGAAAAGGAAAGATGTTCAATTCTTGTTAAGAAGGCTTTAGTGTGTCCAAGAAAGTCCAGCAAGCGCCAGGATCGTCTCCTGAAGAGGATTCTGCTGCGGGATCAGAATGCCACCAGAAAAAACACAGCCACGAATAAAGAATGGTACCAAAACACCCTCCAACAGCAACTTCTTCCAACATTCCAACAACAGTTTGGTGAAGAAAAATGCATTTTCCAGCACGATGGAGTACCGTGCCATAAGGCAAAAGAGATAACTAAGTGGCTCGAGTACCAAATCGTTGAAATTTTGGGTCCATGGCCTGGAAACTCCCCAGGTATTAATCCCATTGAGAATTTGTGGTCAATCCTGAAGAGGCGGGTGGACAAACAAAAACCCACTCATTCTGACAAACTCCTAGAAGTGATTTTGGGTTGAATGGTGAATGGGTTGCTATCAGTCCGGATTTGGCCCAGAAGCTGATTGAGAGCATGCCCAGTCGAATTGCAGAGGTCCTGAAAAAGAAGGGCCAACACTGCAAATATTGACTCTTTGCATAAATGTCATGTAATTGTGGATAAAAGCCTTTGAAACGTATGAAGTGCTTGGAATTAATATTCAGTACATCACAGAAACAACTTAAGTTTAGCAGCAACCTTTGTGAAAACTAATATTTGTGTCATTCTCAAAACTTTTGGCCATGACTGTAATATCCCACCTTCCCCCTCAGGTTTGGGGTTGGTCCACTTGTGGATGGGGCACTGGGTGCGTGACCCCCTCCCGGCTTTGGGCTTTGGTGGCGTTGGGTGGTGACTCCAGATGGCTCCAAGCGGTGCTTTAGGGCTGCACTGGCGGACACGGGTTACTGTGCTGCTCCTGGGTGGGTCTGGGGTGGGCTTGATCGCCCGGGGCTCTGGGCCCCGCACCACCTAACTGCGGTCCTAACTGAGGCTTGGCCATACCGGTCATATCGGTCTGGTGGGTTTTAGGTCTCCCTCTGAGATGGGGCCGGAGGGATGGCCTTGGGATTCAATGGGCTTGGTGGGGATTCGGCTGTGGGGCCACGATAGGACGTGCCATTGCATCCCTCCCCTGGTGAATCGTGCCGAACGTGGGTGCCTATTGGAGTCAGCGGGGGAGCTGGTTCCCTGGGAAGGCATTCTGCCCCCCAGTCATTTCCTACCAATCCCAAGAACCTCTTTCCACCTGGTCCATCCCAGTACCACTCATAGGGCACTAGTAGGGTCTTGAGACGTGGGCACATCATTGGGGTGCGAGGAAGGATTTCCATCTTCGTGGTCTGGTGGCAGCCCAGGTCCCAATTTTACTGTACAACTTAGACACTCTCAATTATAACATTTTCAGGAGTGCCATTCGGGTGGCTAAGTGGGGGTCAGACGCGGTGCTCCACTTCACTGCCTGTTCTGTAGGTTCCGAGCCTGGTCCGTACATTGTTGGGTTTGTCTGGCCTTGGTTGGGTGCATGCCCTCGGCGGTGTCTGGAGGCTGGCTGGGTGTGGCATGGGGGTTTGGGGATGGCATCTGCCGTTGTTGTTTTGCTGGTGCCCCAATGTGGGGGTGGCCTCCCGAGCACCTGCACTGTAGCAGCTGGATGTTCCCAAGGGACTTCCTTCTATTCCTCCCTCGGTGGAGTAGTCGGGCCTGTGACGGTACGCCTGGGGTTCCTTGACTCTGGGGCTCTCTGGGCGTCCGTGTCCCCGTCCTCCTACATGTCTGGGTTGATTCCTGTTTGCCGAATTGGTGGCTCCTCCATCCAGCTTTCGGGCACTTGTGTGAGGAAATCTTGTGTGCACCTACATGCACACAAACGTATGGGTGTGGGTTTTTGCATTCTTGAGCTGCAGGGATCATTGGTTGATTGGTGCCAGGAGCTATTCAGGGACATTGCTGTTGTATAAATATAGCAATATATTGTACGTTTTGGATGTGCAGTTTTTAGTTAATTTCAATGGATTTGTTTTATGTATGTTGCTCCATTTTACTGATTGTTTACTCTTCATTTTCTTTTTTGGTCTCTCTTGTTTTTTCCCTTTTTGAGTCCATAACCTCAAGAAATTAAACACACAGCAATCACTAATAAAAATTTTCATACATATTTATCAGGTGGAGTATTAAAGCAAAAGCTGTAATGTTCTGCTTGAGAAAGTAAATTTGTTGGGCTTACACTTGGTACTCAGATACCAATTCTGACTACCACACTGCCAGACAGGAGACGTAAAAAAAAAAAAGTGTGAACATTGGTTGCTTGGGGCGTTGTGTGGTGTAGTGGTTTAAGATCGGCGCCCCATGTACAGAGGCCTCAGCCCTCGAAGTGGCTGTCCCAGTTCGACTCCCAGCTGTGGACGTTTGCCAATGTCTCTCCCACGACTCTCTCCCCCTTTCATATACCTGTCCACTGCTAATAAAGGCCACTATAGCCACAAAACTTTTTAAAAAAAGAACATCGGTTGCTTGTCAGCTTCATCAACTTATCAAGTTTCATAAATGGAGGCTACATAACTTACAAAGTCACCTTTATTGTTTTTCTTTCTTCCTCTCAAAACCTATGAAATCCATTAAATTATGTTAGAAATGTTTTATTTCAAAAGTTCCACTTTTTCCATTTAGATTTAAATAAATAAATAACCATATTTACTGTTACAACTATTTTCCACAAATCTTTTGTGACAGAATTTCTGAGCTTTTTCAGGAAAATATGTGCAAATTCTGATCTTTTCATTTTACTACTTTTTGACAGAGAATGTCCAAGGTTTTTCTGTATAATATGTGACTTTAATCTCAGAATTTCTGAGCTTTTGGGGCGAACAATTACACCAAAATATTTTTGTTTTGTTTACAATGGCCCTAATACTCTGTCGTACATCTTCCTTTTTCACACCGTGGTTTAGAGCTCCTCTCTCAACTTTGTCTGTGCAGACTTCTTGTGCTGAGCTAAACAGGTAGGCTGTTGATAGATTGAGCACTGCTGCCACCAAATGACTGGAGGCTTGATCATTGTTAAAGTATGAATAAAAGCCTCTGCTACCAGGAGGTGAGAGATGGCGGGGGGTGTTCTGGCGCCCCCTGGCTATCTCGGGCCCCACTTTTTGAGAAGCACTCCACCAAGGTATCTCTCTTGTATCATAGTGTATGGCTAAACGGCTATTGTTATTAGCTAGCTCAGGACTGTTACTTTAATTCTAGCCTAATCATTAGCATCATATAGCCTATAACTTGCCAAAATACCCCATTACTATAATAAGCGTCTAGAGTCTAGCTTCTAATGTGAGCATCTGCTACAAATTTGAATAATCCTTCAATTGCTTGAACTGACTGGTATTAATGACTTAAGGTCTGATTAGTCAACTGTTTGCGCATGTTAAACCCACAGCAAGACGCATGCAATCCATTTAGCACTTGATTTTGCCCTTAATGAATATGCAATCTGGGCCTGAGATGGCGGGGGGTGTTCTGGCGTCACCTGGATATCTCGGGTTGGCTATCTTGGGTCCCCTTTTTGAGAAGCACTGCACCAAGGTATCTCTCTTGTATCATAGCGTCATGTGTCACGGTTGCAGATACAAAAGCCACAATAAAATCAGTTCAGTCTTCATTGAGCTATGATGGATTAAACACGCTGACTCTTCTTTAATTTGGAGCAGATTCTTTAATTTTCTGTTTTACGATGGGCTTTAAGGAGATAAACAAGAGCTGCCTTTCTGAACATTGTTTCTACGTGCTTTAGTTCTCCGTCTTTGAGCAAAGACAGATCGGACCCTCTTTCCCCCTCTGGTGCAAGCGCTGGATGCAAGCAGCCGATTCCAAAACCCCGTCTGCCGCAGAAAAACCCTCCTCCGAACTCAATCAAACGAATGGACTGAATTTTTTCCCTTTTTTTCAATTTTTTCTTTAGCAATCAAAAGGATTTACCCCTTTGTCAATCCCTTGGGACTTCTTGAAGTAAGACGGTTCCCTTGTTTGAATGTCTGGGTGGAGTTTATCAAGGATTTGTCTTTATGTATGCATGCATTTTTCTGTAAACTTTCCGTTAATCAGTGTTGTGTTCAAAGTTACTGTGTTTTCTTTTAGTAGTAAGCAAGCAGTGTTTCATTCTGTGTGCGTTTTTGGTTTGACACGGTGTTGAGCTACGTACCGAAGAGTTTCTGAGAAACTAGTAGAACCGAGCGTCGTTCGTTTAACCCTTTGTTCAAGCCGTGATCAGTCAATTCATAGCTCTTTGTTATCCAAAAGCTAGGTCAGTGATAAGAGCCACTTGGGCTCTTTGTTTCAGAGCAATCACAAGGTAAATTGCCCTCACCTCTACGCGTGCATGCGTGTTACGATGTACGGACGTTCAGGAAGCTCACCATCACATGGCCTTTTCGACGTCACTTGTCCGCCATCTTTGCAGTTTGTTTATGTAGCATGTAGCCTAGCCATTTAGTTTAGCCGTAGCTAAGACCTAATTAACTGAGAGTGAAATCACTTTGTTTTCTGTGGATCATTTTTAGTTATTAAAGTTTATTTGAGTGAATTTGACTCATTGTCAAGAACATCACCCTTCAGACAAGTTCTACCTGTTATCGACAGACTGCTGTTGATTGAGTTAGCTCTGAAGACATATATTTGCTGGGCTAAACCTAGCTGGTGCCCTGTTTAATAACTTAAAAGAATAATTAAATTAATAATTCACGAATCATTAATTTAGTGGTCCCTAGATAACCAGATAGACAATAACCTTATTTAATTATCCAACAGTAGTAATCATATACAATACCACAGTTTATATGACATTTTAAAAACAAAATTCAGACATGCTGCAGTTTTAATCATTCTAACCCTAGAGAGAGCAGCGCACGTACAGCACATAAATTACATTTATTACTGACAAACGAAAAACAGAATTCAAAGCATTTTAGCCTAATTTTTGTGCCAAAGACTGATCATGGATCCATGCGCATTATTCATCCTCTCTCTAGCCATGGTGCAGCTCGGATTAGCAGCCACACACTCCTAATTCGAATACTCCTGCTTGCGCCTGTTAAGAATTGCTCACACAATCTTAGTAAATCATTAAGGACAACCTACTCGTGCAAATCTTTAGCGCTGCATGCAATTTTGCAGTCATTATCAGGAATCTTGATAAATTGGCCCCTTAATGACTACTAATGGCATAAATTCAATTCTTGCATTGAATATAATAATTTAGCTAGTGGTGAAGGAAGTACTATTTAGATCTTACATAGGATTTACTAACATAATAGTAAATATATCAGATTAAATTCCTTCAAAGTATAAAGCAGGGATCACCAACCTTTTTGAAACTGAGTTACTTAAAGTAATATGAAGGGCAACCTGTACATTACACACTTTTGAACAGTATAACTGTTTATCTTTACTTATAAAACAACAATAACTCTATATTGATATGCAATGTCTGATCATATGTTAATTGCTCACAAATATTAATGATTTAATACAGGACACAGATACATTTCAACATACAACACTTCATTCTAAGTGCCCATGGACACAACATTGGTGAGCTCTGGAATAAAGTATTTACAGCCATAAAATGTGGGTTATAAGTTAAAAAAATATTTATGAAGAGTTTAATGTACAGGATTTTTTTTAATCCTTTGACTCGAACAAGGTCTATCTACTAACTGAGGTCTAAACCAAGACTAAACCAGGAAGTGCAGATATAGACTCTATAAAGTAGTAAAGTAAAACGTTTTCCTTATAAAATTTACTTCAGTAAAGTAAAAATACCTTTAATTCTTACAATAAATTCAGATATAGGTGACAAGATGCCTGTTAGCAAGACCATGATGTTAAACTTTTTTTCCCCTTCTTTTTAGCATCGGCAGAGACATCCTGGCTGATATGGTCAAACACTATGAGGAGAATTGGGCAAAACCACATTTTAACACCAGCCAGATTCATCAGCCCTGAGGATATCAACAGAGTTGTAGACTTCATAAAAAACTATGCAGGAGACAATGCCATCATGCTACTTGGCTTACAGCCAATTCATGTGTCCAAGGCTTTAGTGGCCTTGTGAAGTCTGCTAAGGAGTTTGGTATGACAAGAAAATGTAAATTTAAATTGATTGCTTATAATGTGAAATAATGCAAAGCACTACTAGCAATTACAATAGGAAGGCAAGGCAGTTTTATAGAAGCATTAAAAGTAAAACAGTTCTTACGATTTTAAGGGACTAACTGGAGTTGTAATTTAGCTTTTTTGTTTCTTTCAGAATCATTAGCAATTATTATCTCCTCCTGAAAGTGTCAGTAAGAAGTTTAGGATGCATTATAGTTTTGACTTTCGTTCAACAGCTAATACACAATTTCAGGGCTTTCCACAAGCGCCGGCTGCCGGTTATATAGCCGACTACTCAATGAAGTCCACCCGGCTACTAATTTATGACCAGGATGGGATTCCGCGCAATGCTGTGCACGACGTTAGCACGCCCATCGTATTTTCCCTTTCAGCTTTCAAAATCCGCTGCTCCGCCCGGTCCTTTAATATACTTTTGGCCGGTCGCACTGAACTAATATCCTTCCGCCCACTTAAGTTGTACCCAGTGTTATCATGGGGCTCTTGACTCAGGTCTAGCTAAATGGACGATGCGGAAAGGCTAAGTCCACGGTGGCGTTGTTGTTAAACCAGGCTGTCGGAGCCGTCATAGACGAGAAGCAGAGCGTCATTTTGGTAATTCAGTTCTCGCTTCAAGCGTTCAATTAGTGAAAACAAACGGATTCGTAAGAGTGTGTTTTCGTTTGTATATAAGGGAGGATTATTTGTTTAGCCACCACTGCACTGTGAACTGAAATGAAGAGATTTACAACAACAGAAAGCCCGTTGATGCCATACTATGCCAGCTTGTATTGCCTATTTTTTTTTTTTAGCTGTGCAAGTCAGTTTTTTAGCTACTTTATATGTTGTATAATTATGATAATAATTTAGTGATAATAGTAGTAGTAAAGTAATATTATATTTGAGCAAATGTCTGAGAAAATAATATAGCCTGCTTATTATTCAATTCAAAGATACTTTATTGATCCGGTCACTGAAGTGCTTGCAGCCGCCAGAGCAGCGTTCCCAGTCACATAATAGCAGTTGTAATAATAATAATACAAAGTATTAGTAATCTTCTCCTGTTATGGTTTCTTCCTGCCCAGAGGTGTGAGAAAGATGCCACCAAAAAGAAAATCCAATCAGCAGACTCTGGAAGGCTTCTTAAAGAAGAAAAGTGGTCAGTTTAAGTGCTTCAGAGTAGTATTAAGATTCTGTATTCATCCTAAAAGGGACATTCATTGTTCAAATCAAAACATTTTCCGATTTTTTTATTTTAATGTTGGCATTTTAATGTACACCTACAAGTGTTGTATTGTTGCTGCTGCAATATTTTGAGTTGGGCATGGACTCTGATCCTGAATGGGAAGATAGTGACAACAGTGAAGTTGATTAAAGAGCATGGAGATATGAAACCATTAAGTTTATAAGTTATGTTGGAAACGTATTTTACTTAAGAGTATTTTTATTTTATTTGTATACATATTCTGGTGTTTACGACAAAGTTAATAAATCCACATGAATATCATGCTGTTACTTACATTTACATTATATGGTGAGAATTTTTATGTATCTAAGTAGTATGCTGGTTTTTGTCAAGTCTGTGCTGTATTATTGATGTTTGAGAGTTTTTTTTTTTTTGGGGGGGGGTACTCTTTTTCTTTTCTTTGTTTTATTTATCTCTCTTTAAAATTAAATAAAAATTTACATTTGAAAAAATACTGTCACTTAAGAGTGATTTGGTGCCCAACAATAATAAGCAGCCTGATAATAGTGCAAATGCAGAATAGCATCAATATAGTCATTTTTATCTTCATTAGATAGTCTGCTTCAATTAAACATTTGACTGAAGATCTTTTTTTCTTCCTCTCTTCTTTTGTGTCATGGGGTTGCAGATAATAGTTCTTCTGTAAGTCACCTCAAAATCCCACAACTTGTTGGAACGGCAGAGGGCAAACTTTTAGTCAGGACCTTTGACTGGCAGCAGCACCTGATTCCCCTCTTGCAGATCAATAGTTATCAGAACTTCAGGTACCTTTTGAAACTTTCACATTGTGTACATACAATAGCAACATACACGCAACAGTTTTTTAAAATCATAATAAACTATACCCTATAATATTCCTACATTTATATTTTCTTTAAAAAAAGAAAAAAAGTGGTTAGGAGTGCCAGCTCTCTTTTGATTGATTGATATATTAGTTTTTTTTAATATTTTTTTATTTTTACTATAACTACATTTGGTACCTTCTGCACTGTTTTGTACTTTTTACTCTCTATAGCATGGCAAAAAGTGAGATATTTCAAGGCTTTATTTGTTATAGTTTTCCTGAATATGGCTTACATCTTTATTTTAACCTGGGTGTTTCATAAGCTCCAAGGCATAAATTTAAAGATAGATGGATGGATGGATGGATGGATGGATGGATGGATGGATGGATGGATAGATGGATAGATGGATAGATGGATAGATAGATAGATAGATAGATAGATAGAACAGTAATTTTCAACTAGTGGCAAAAGTTACTAAAATAGCCGTAATTCGCCTCCTTCAGAATGCGGGAAATGCGATATAAAGTCTCTGTGAGTATTTCAAGTGCTAGCTAGTGCTAGCTACCGTTAGCCTTGGGCGTCATATATGTGACTTCTGATTAGTAGTCATTTTAATTTAGAATTTTTAAAATTAAATAAATCCCAAATCACTTGACAAACACAGTCAAAATGCACATAATTTATCATTTAAATTTAGGTACAACATATGTGTGATTCAGATTGTAAGACAAAGTGGGCCAGAAAATAACTTTTACCATTCCATAGACTTTCATTCATTTTATTTTCAGCCGGGGGACCCATTGGCCAACAGGAAGGGGAGGAGACTTGGGCATAGCGCCTGCCCAGCAATATAGAAACTCTGTCATGCTAGACAGTACGCAATAGGAGTAATTGTAACTTGTTTTCTCTCAACGGACAAAGAATATGTTTCAATCGTCAGGTGAATTGTGACGAAGGAAGAACAGCTAGGTTTAGGCTTTTTTATTCAGAACTGCACCCTGAACAACTGCACAAAAGATTTCAATTTCCCAATCAGGACCCCGGTCAAGGGAGCCAACAATTGGAAATAGGCAGTCAAAGCTACCGACATTAGCTCTCTTATAAAGATTAGCTTTGCGCAAAGTCAAATACTTCATATGTTTGGGTCACTCAGGAATTTATTTCTGAGATGTGACCGCAATCTCTGTTCATTGTGTTAAAAGGCCATCTATACTGTGCCACAATAAAAATCTCTTTAGTTTACTGTAAACCTTTTGGAGAACCTTTACATATTCGGTATGTCATCATATGGCATTTAGAGGTAATTTAAGTAATTTTAAAGGACTTCAAGTTTGTTCTGATTTAACAGCTCATGTTACGAAAGTGAGCAAAAAAAAAAGTATATGTCTATTTTTGTGTGTATATAAACTTCCTCGACCACAGTATATGAAGTCAAACATAACAAATCTTTGAATGATAACAAGTGGTCACATTTATATTTTTAGATTAATTTTTGTGTGGAACAGTTATGAATACATGACAGCTGTAGTCGGTTTTAACATTTGTAACGTCAGCAGATGAATCCAGCTGAACTGACAGGTCTAAAGAAAAAAAAGTGGGACTACACGGTGTGTCAGTGTTACTATCTTTATGTAGTAGTTTAAGATTTGCACGATGATTTATAAGTAAAAAAGTGTTTTTCCCTTATTCTGCCTTTTTTTAAATTGCCTCCTTTTTACGTCAAAACTTTGTTTAATAAAAAAGAAATTTTTTAGAGGAATTGTGCCACTGGTAATAACTGCAGAAATTATCCATTATCTTGCCAGTAAGCCAGGACATGAAACTGGTGTTTTAAAGAGCAACAGATGGGGGGGATTACCTGGATAATGATTATGATATAAACTAATACACTTGGGTCCATCTACTAAAAAGTTTACAATAAAATCAAGACATTTTTATTTTGGCACAGCATAGATGGCCCTTTAACACAATGTACAGAGATTGCGGTCACCTCTCCGAAACAAATTCCTGAGTGACCTAAACATATGAAGTATTTGACTTTGCGCAAAACTTATCTTTATAAGAGAGCTCATGTTGATAGCTTTGATTGCCTATTTCCAAGTGTTGGCTCCCTTGACCGCGGTCCTGAGTTGGGAATACAACATGAGACATGAACAGGTGCTTGTGAAGTGTTGTCAAAAACTTAAGACGAGATGCCAAGGCGGACTGAGCGCTCGATTGTGAGGTGCTACTTGGGGGCTTTCTGCTAGCTTAGCTAGAAGCTTAACTCGGTTAGCCATCAATTGTTAACCTTTGCACCCCAGCACTTCACCTTCCAAGGCACCTCCATTTTCGTCTGACAGACCTGGTGTTTAATCAGGTCTGTCAGTGAGAGTGAGATTCCAGCAGCCGGGTATCTCAACTCTGTCACAGACACACAGAGTAGCTAGCTGCTGCTAACACTCCTCCTCATCCACTTTAGTGTAAATACTTGAAGCTGGCCAATCAGACTTTAGGCCAGTGTTAGAAACACCCCTTTATTAGAATACACTCCTGGAAATGAGTAAATAAATCGTACTAGAAATGTGTAAATAAATCTGTATTAGAAATGTGTAAATAAATCCAATCTATAAATGTGTAAATAAATCTAATCTAGAAATATGTACATAGATCTGATCTAGAAATGTGTAAATAACTCTGATCTAAAAATGTGTAACTAAATAAATGTGTAACAAAATACATAACTAAATGTATAAATAAATGTGGAGATAAATAAATAAATAAATAAATAAATATGGTCATAAATAAATACATGTGAAGACATAAAGAAATAAATGTAGAGATCAATAAATAAATGTGAAATTAAATAATTCAGCACATGTGCAAACAAATAAATGAATAAATGTGCAAATTGATAAATAAAAGTAGAAAAGAGTTAATACATGTCAAAATAAACCTTTCAATAAATAAATGTGGACATAAAAAATGGAAATAAATAAATGTGAACATATGTAATTGAATAAATGTAGAAATAATTAAATAAATGTGGAAATAACCAAATGTTGAAATAATCATAGAAATAAAGAAATATATAAAAAGAAATGTTTGGATGAATAAATATGTAAATAAACAAATGTGTAAATACAAATGGTAAATGGACTGAACTTATATAGCTTTCTAACTTTCTAGTCATACTGACCACTCAAAGCGCTTTACATTGAAGCCGCATTCACCCATTCACACTCACATTCATACACCGGTAGGTGGCCACAGTCGCCTCCAATACATATGAAAATAAAATAAAAATATAAATAAATGTGGAAATATGTTACTAGTAATATCATGTATTCCCACATATATTTATTTAATTATTTCTTTATAAATTTTTACATTGTATTGGACCACTGTGATGGACTGGCGACCTGTCCAGGGTGTACCCCGCCTCTCGCCCGTTGACAGCTGGAGATAGGCACCAGCACCCCCGCGACCCATAAAGGATTAAGCGGTTAAGAAAATGGATGGATGGATGGATGTATTGGACCATTTATTTATTCATTACCATTTTTATTAATTTAGTTCTATATTTATTTATTTACAAATGTATTTTTAAACTGATTTGCTTATTTCTATATTTAATTTTCTCTATTTATTTATATATTTACAAATGTAGGTGCAGTTAATACAGGTAATCAGTGGAGAACAGGAAGAGTTCTTAAAGAAGAATTAACAGGTCTGTGGGAGCCTAAATTCTTACTGGTGACTTATGTCATGCAATACAATGGAAATTAATGGAAAAATATTATACCCTATAGCCTATTAATACCTATTATCCCTATTACCCTATCATCCACTGTGATTTTCTGCATTTTTGTTTTAGGTTCTGTCCCTCACAGTTAAAGAGTACATTTGATGCAAATTACAGACCTATACATGCTCTGTAAGCGGGAAAACTTCAAAAATTAGCAATCAAATACTTGTTCTACCCACTGTATGTGCATATATGCTGTATATAGGCAACATATTTGTGCATATATGCTGTATACAGGCAGCATATATGTGCATATAAACTGCATATAGGTTTCATATATGCGCATATATCCTCATATAGATTCTTTCCATGTGGGGTAAGTCGAAAGCATGAGGGATAGCCGCTGGTTAGCAAAGCTTTAACAACTGTATGCAAAGCTACTCCGTATGCAGTGCTTCACAAAGCCCAAAAAGGTAGAAGTTTGTCTGCACTGCGCTGGGACTGCATCACTCACCTGTGGTGGATTCAAGGGAACATTCTAAATCTATGGTGAATTCAATAACAGTAGATTTAAAACTTGTAACCAAAAACACAGAAAATAATACCACAAGCCAAAAACTTCTGTTTAATGGCGTTTGGCAAGCAATAGTTAATGAATACTTAAGAATGCTCAACGTATTTTTAGAAAGTATTTAAAAAAACAAAGAAACAGTAAATTCTCTACTAATTTAATCTTTTTGGCCTCAGAACCAATCTTACAGTCTAAAATTTCAACACCAGCCCACCATTGCCCAAAAAATACTTTAATAGTAAAGCTATAACTATTTTGGTTTCGAACAATACAATTATTATATTAACAGAAAGTACCATTATTAGTAAATTCTAATACTTTTTTTTTTTTTTTTTTACACAGTTTCTAATGTACATCTACAGCTGTAATGTTAATAAGAGCTGTATGTTAATAACCTGACACGCCAGGTGTTGGACCAGAATCAACATGAAGCTGTATGGAAGTTATTCTCCATGGCCTCACCAAACTCCTCCCATGCCTGAGTTTTTAGCCTCAGCGACCATCCAAGCCGCTTTCTGCTAGGCCTACCAGTACCTATTAGCTGCTTCCAAGGTCACACAACACATAAAGACATGATAGGACTCTTTTACATGAAAGTCCTTCACTTCCGCTGTTCATCTGAGAGTTCAAGGGCTGCCGGAAAAGGCACTGACTACCTGTGGCCACAGCTCCGGTCAGTAATCTTAACAAAGTAACGTGGCCCACTCAAACTCAATGTCCCCCACCTTCCCCAGGATGTCTTCAAAGCTGTGCTGGAAGCATGAGTTGAAGCTCCTTCTGAAAGGAAACTCCAGCAAACATTCCTAGCAAACCCTCACAATACATTTAGGTCTGCAAGGCCAGATCAGCATTCCCGCCCCCCCATCAGAGTCAAATCACCATTAGGTAATAGTTGCTGGCCAGCTCTAACACACTCTTCACCCGAGGGATATCAGAACGGAGAAGGCAACAACAAACGCGATCATTGAGATGTACCCTAAGGTATTCTAGTCCCAAGTGCACATTTGGACACCCTTATGCTTGAACATGTTTTTATTAAGCAGTCCTCATTATTAATGGAAATCCTTGTGTTTGGAGCCACTGCATGTGTTCTCACTAAGTTATCTATATTCAACACTTTACCTTGATGCCTGTTTGGCAAAAGCCTGTAGTTCTGCTGTCACATGCAGGAAGTAGAAACTGAGGAAGACCCTCCTCTGCAGCAAGAGGCAGAGAAGACACAAACTGTCCCACAAAATCCCTGCTTCTTCTACTGGAAGACTGCACGTCTCACCACTCACAGCTTTAGCTGTTAGAAACAAGAACGTAAAAAAATGTGAAAAAACTCTCGATGTTTACTCGGATTTGTCAGAATCATACATAACAGAAAGAGCTATTTACAGACATGATTTGAACTCTCAGTCAATCCAAAGCCACAGAGAAAAGAGACTTAGTTTTGTAATTTAGTGCTCAGTTATTTCCTAAATCCCTAACTCCTACCCAGACTAAACACTGTTGCCATTGTATCTGATTAGATTACAGATGGAGTTTAAAAAACATTATGTTTATCACCATAAATAAGTGAGTATGATAAGTGAATTACTTACGATCATAATATCCTTTAACTGTGCAAACCAGACTGAAGAGCTGAATCACCCAACAGAATCTCGCCTGCATCTCAGACACAAACACACAGGCCAGGATCTGAAACACACAGAGACAGAAACTCAGGCTTTTTCAAAGCATGTGTTTCCCATTTACAAAGTTTATGTTGCTTCCAATCCCGATATCATCTTTTAACCTCAAATCCAATCCAATTTCAAGTCTCTATCCGATATTTTCCCTTTAGTATTGAAATGTATAAAACTTAAATGTATATTTTAGCATGAAACTACTTAACTTTTTAATCAGACGTTACCATTATTTTTATAAATCCCATGAAATCAAAATCTTAAAAAGAAATAAAGGTGAACTTCAGTTTAATAATTTATACAAAAGTAAAAAGCAAAACACTTACTTGATACAGTATTGTAAAAAAAAAAAAAGTATTTCCAGCAGACTATATGCTTGTGTGCACAATGCTGCACTGGTAGGGCAGCATCATGGGATCGCATTCACTCTATATTTTTGAGTAAATACATGTTAGAAAGCCCATATGGTTCTAAGTTTATAAGTTGCAGTATTATTATTAGTGTTTTAACTATAAGATGAAGTAACCTATGTTTCTGAATGCAGCATAGATTTCCAACGCTATTTGAATGCAAATAGCGTTGTTCATCGTCTGGCTTTTTTTTCTACCTCACTGTACAAGCTGAGAGGAATTTTTCTGTGTTTATTTTGGTTTATTGTTGAATGTAAATACCACAAGGTGAGTTGCTATGCCTTTTTTAGATAGCTTCAAGTATGGTTAAGTATATTTGTTGATGTTTAACCATATTAGTTACCATAATTGTGTTTAATCTGCAATGCTGATTTGTGTGATTTGTGGTAATTAAGCGTCCTTGTTTGCACTGCTATGGAGATTTGTATTATTGCAAAATTATTATCAAATGTAACTAGGAGGTACTTTCATAAAAACACTTCAGCTAATAGAGCTGATTTCCGATCACTGAAAAATGTGAAAATATTGACCCTTGAGATCGGGACTGGGACTTCTCTAGTAGTATTATTACAATTGAACCACAAACAGTTAAGTTAACCCAGTATTTTGTCACTGATGAGAAAAAAAACACAAAAAGGTTGATGTAGGATCAAGCTGTCAGTTTGCAGAGCAAGTCAATGCTAGGTCCAGGAAATAAGCTAGATAGAGGTAGGATTTTGGCCTCATGCAGTATACAATCTATCTTGGGTTTTTTCAAAGGATATAAACATAGGCATCATTTTAGCCCGGGATGTCCGGGATAATTGCCTGGCAATGTTTATTACTGACAGTTTTTTTCCCCACCACTTTTAAAAACCTGATGCAGAATTTCCTACCAGCACAGATTCCAACATCCACTTGTGCTCCAAGCACAATTTCCACATAATCCGTCTCTGAAGAGTATTACTTAAATCCCTCCATTCCACTTCTTATACAGTCATGCTTTATTTCTGGGCAGATGTTTCATAATTCTTTGAATTGGATATGTCAAGGTTTTGAAAATCGCATAGTCTGCTGCACAATTGTTCAGGGCAGGGTCCTGCAATATTGCGGGTCAAGATGGAAAAATACACAAAATAAACTTCAAGGGTCTGGTGGAAATGTCTTTATTGCAGGTGGATTGCATGTGAAAAAATATTGATTTAATAGATTCCCAACGAGACTAAGTTGTTTATTCTGTTTGTAAAGAGCATACTCCCTTAATTTTGTGCTGAAGGTGGATTCACTATCTAGGCATCTACCTTACACAGGTAAAGCCAGAGACTGTGGACAATATTGCTGTACAGCAATTTTTGTATCAAATAAATATCTGCTGTGCAGTATTTCAAAAATAGGACATTCATTCTAATATAATTTTCTTAAAATCAGAGATTGTGTAATTTTCCATTTTTGATAATTATTTAACAGCTGTCATACTAAAGGACTTTTGTCATTTTGAATGATTACAACTCACACCGCTGACCACTTGATGCTGACAAAGTTGTTTTCAATTTTACACACAGAGTTTAGGAAACTGAATCAATCAAATAAAAATTCCAATGAGAGCAACTGAGCATCATTACAGACCTGGACACCGTGTGCAAAGCAAAGCTATCCGAGATCGGACAGCTTTGAAAATTATGGAGGTTTTGGAGCGCTTAGCTGCGGTGGACACAGAAAAGTACATCTTATACACTGACTCAGAATGAGCTTGGAATTTCAACCTCTGATCAGGAAAGTCCTTGTTCAGAAAAAAGTGGCCATAAAAAGGGTGGATTCACACAAGCCCTGTTTAGTCTGCTTGAATCAAACTCTAGTTCGTTTGCCCAGAAAGCCTGGTTCCTTTGGGGAGGTGTGAATGGGCAATAAAATTCTGACTCAGACCAAACAAACAAACTCTAATCCACCTAAAAACGTAGGTCTCGGTTAGATTGAAACAAACTCTGGTGCGGTTAGATTGCGTGTGTGGTTTGCAAGTGGACCGGTGATGTACCAAAAGCAGGAAGCTGACTATTGTGCTTGGCATCCTGGGTAAATACAATCTAAACAACGCATGCTGGAAAGATACATGCTGGATATCGTACATACCTTGCTCAACGTCCGTATAAGGAGGACATATATGCTAGAAGTAGTATGCAGGTGGTCGCACTCATTGCACTCTGCCTCATATGCAGCCATATCAGCCATCTTGTGCAAAAAAACAGCATTTTGCATAGTCCTCTCCCTCATTCTCTAATCATCCAGAGTTGCTGCAGCAGTATTGATTTGACATTTGGCAAACACAACAGAGCAATCCTACAACAACTACAGTCTGCTGCCCTTCCATGTTTGTTTATATTTCACTGTACTGTTAAGTTTTTTCCCACTGCATGAAGAAGTGCAGCATGACCATAGCGCCACCACAGGCGGAGAGGTGAAATTGTGCTCAAAGCTCTTGAACGAGCGTTACATCTTGGTTTTTATGTCTTCAAGACATAAGGGCAACTACAAGACAGTAGTAGGTTCTGTCTAGCTGACTGCCGTAGAGCACAGAGTAAAAGCCCTGCTCAGAGTACAACTGGCATTGACTATAATGGTGACATAATTGAAATCACAATTCAGTGTAGTTGTATTATAAGGCCTCTAAAACACCAAAACAAAGTTCACATCCTTGATTAGCAGCTATTTTCGTTAATATTTTGGATACAAAACGAAGATAAGAAATAGGTATGTAATTAACTACGTCGTCTTCATCGAGGGTGGGTTTCTTAAGTAGAAGGTAGGTACAGCGACCTTAAGTTGCTGTGGTACGTATTTATTTATTAAGAATAGATTCATCATATCAAAAATTGGGGCAATAACCAAAGGGAACACTTCCTTAAATAATTTGGTTGGGATTGGGTCCAATATCCAAGTTGAAGGTTTAGATGAAGCTAATATTATTGATAAGTCCAAAAATTCAATGGAATCAAAACAGTACAGACATGAATAAGGCTCTACCGTTCCCTCTAATGCAGGTTCTACATTTTATCCAATTAATTGAGATAAAGTATCATGTATAGGAGGATGCCGATGAGTTTGTTTTGACGTATATAATTAATTTTACTTATGAAGAACACCATAAAATTGTCGCTACCAAGAGCTAGGGAAATAGTTGACTCAACAGAGCTATGTGTAAGTTTGCAAACTGTACTAAAAAGAAACCAAAGATTATTACCTGTATTTAAGCTATCACTTTCAGTGTCCACATTAATATTGAAATCCCCTGCTATAATAACCTCATCAGTTTTCAATACTAAATCAGGTTTTAAAAAAAATCTGAGATCTGATCCAAGAATTGAGAGGAATGGCCTGGTAGATTATACAAAACCACAAAGAAAGTGGTGTAATGTTTTACAACTTGGATAAGGAAAACTAAGGAGTATTTGAAACTATTTTTTTATATTTATAGAACATTTAGTCAATAATTGAATACATTTCACAAAATTAATGACTGATTAAACAAATCACTAAACAGGGCACGAGCAAACCAGGTTTTATACTCACAGAAAGCACGTTCTTTGATATAATAACTGCTACGTTGTAAATGATGAGACAGTCCCATAGCATGAGGCGTACTCTGGATGGTTTGACCAACAGCTTTGTTCCAAACAACAGGAAAAAGAAGGAGGAGATCAGATAACCCAGTCCAAAAACAGAGATCCTTGTGGCCCCTGTGATGAAGACCATCGACAGCACAAACCAGAAGAAGTACCGAAACACCAACACCTTCACCATGTCCAGATAACTCCTTTAGGGGATACAGAGGATAAAATAATGAAGAAAACAAACACCACTGCATTTTAAAATACAAAGATATGACTGATCATGAAGATATTGGATCTAATTAAGTTTCTGAAAACTGACTGAAACCATGAGCATATCAAACAAACAGGATGTCCAGCAGATAAAAACATCAGTTACCTGCAGTTGATGAAGTTAGGCGCAGGGTTAAAGAGCTGACCCTCCATTGGATCAGGTTCATCAGTGTTCTCTCCTGCTTGAACCATCCACTCCTCCTGCTTCTCACACTCAAACACCTTCCACTGCTGAGATGCGCACATCAGCAGAAGGAAGTCCGCTATGGACAGAAAAAATATATAATCCTTCGCTTTGTCATTAACCTGGAAGACTGACCTACTTCTCAGAGCTTCTCAAACTTATGGACACTGCGGAACTTTGAAGAATTACAGAGATATTAATGTATAGATTTCTGAATTTATATAACGATCAACTCACATATATTTGTCCTGAAACAAAAACAAAAAGTACATAAGTAAATACATATTAACTGATATAGATAAGCACAACTGCCCAGTATATAGCTAAGCCACTCTTCATGCAGCCATTAAAAGCATACACAAAGATAAATTCTGCTTGAAAGGGGATCGAAAACTTCTTCAGTAAAAACACTAGCATCTACAGCTGCCCAAAGAACTCTATCAAACAAATTACAGAGAAGATCCCTTCTATCATTGGTCTTCATCCTGCTTAAAAATACGTATTATCCACGTAGGATCATATGACAGAAGCTCTAAGAAGAGCAAAGTTCCCAAGGCTGACGTCTCTCAACTGCTTCAGGTTCTTAACATGGGGTAAGCGTACCCTTTAAGCCCATGTACCATTTAAGCCCATTTGGAGCTTTGAAGTGAAATTGAAAAAAATCAGGGTGTTGTGATAAGCTACTAACTATTTTCACAAATCAAGTACTATTTTCACAGGTATGTGAGTTTTCGGTGAACACCAATCGCATTTTCCATTTTTGAATTAACCCCGCCCAACATCCAGCACTCTCAAGCAGCTCAGATGAAGTCACCTTAAAACTTCAATATTTTGGGCCACCTTATGAAAAAGTATTGTTGAACCAATTCCAGCAACGAACGAGGTAAGTATAATAATTGACTGCTGCTGTAGCATTGCTGAATCCAAAGCTCCCAGGAAGTCTCTGAACAAGGCTGATGAGGAGTGGGTGAGCGTGGAGACGTATC